>JABUQX010045258.1:0-2500 GCA_015478945.1 Trachelipus rathkii | reverse complement strand
TATATATATATATATATATATATATATATATATATATATATATATATATATATATATATATATATTAATATACTATATAATATATATATTATATATATACACTCCACTCAGGGAAAGAAAGGCTTTAATTATAAATATGACAATACGATCGTAATGTCCAGAAGAAAAAGTGCTAGAAATGGAAAAAGGATCTTCACTCTTCCAGGTCTTCAACTTTCAAGTTTCCAACTCCAAGAGGTTGAAGACTGAAGTTGTGCTAGAAAGCGTTGATGTTGGATCTTGAGGAACTGGGGTGTTTATGACTTTTTGTGGACGATGAAAAATTAAAAATTTTTAAAAATTTTAAAAAGGCAAAAATCGCGTTTCACTAGAAAATTAAACAATAATCATAAAAATCACTTTTTTTTGTATTAAAAATCAAAAATAACTATTAAGTATTAATGAAGCTAGGAATCTTCAAAATGATTTCTTATTTAATTAAGTACAAAATAAATATTGATTCCAACAACGAAATTAATTTAAATTGGATGGTAGACAACTGATACTTGACGACTCTGGAAGTCTGGATCTTAAGAAAATCTATTAAATTTTAGTAATAAAATGAAATAATATTTAAGAAGTTCGAACTGGATGCCAGACGACTTATCATAAGAAAAGCTGTAGTGATGTACCCCCCAAATACTAACTTTTAGTAATAGCTATTATAAAATCGTTAATTTAGTTAATTACATATTTAAGCGAAACAATCGTAATCGCCAGTAGATGATTAATTAAACCAGTCGGTACTCGGTATGTACTGTAAACCAACTCACAGGAGTCCTGTTCCGGTATTAGATTTCTGCAATGATTATCTTCGTCCACACTGACACTGAACACACTCCACAGAGCTTAACACGTAAATCGGATTAGGCTAGTCTCGAGTGGACTGCAAAGTCTTTAACAGTCTCAGAATAAACAAATAAATTATAAAATATTTCATGAAAAAAGGAAAATAAAACTATGATAGTTATTTTTAATTCAAATTAACTCAGTTAGTTCCCTTTAATTATATTATAATAGTACTATATATATATATAATATATATATATAATATATATAATATTATATATATATATATAATATATTATATATATATATATTAATATATATTATATATATATATATATATAGTATATATACTTATATAATAGTATATTATTACAAAAGCGCCGCACTTATCATCTAATGCCACCTAAAAGACTACTGATTGTATGCTAGGCAAAGTCAATCTATTCTTTCATTTGAGCCAAACACTTGTTTAATAATGAAAATTTCGTTTCTGAAAAGAGACTGACGACGTATTACAGTAAGATATTTCATTGCATAACATAAAATAAGCTGGAAAGCATTTTTTTACTATCATCCAAAGTTTTTGGGTCACATGTCCACTTGATCACTGATAACTGAATATGATTAGTGAATACTTCAGAAGACAATTTGAAACTAGTGGTATTGCAAGTCATCCCCCCGCCCTCTCACCTAATTACTTTTTGTTTCCGAAAAGACGAAAAATCTAAAACCCTATTTTTCGGTTTATTTTAATACACGACATTGGGGACCGAACGACAAACGAAATATGGGGGAAAATAGAGTTTCTACACTTCAGGTGCTGGGATAGGGGGATATAGAGATTTTATTTTCGGCCTAAATATTTTTTTGAAAAGATAATTATCGGCTTTCGATAATTAATGAAAATAAAGATATCGAAATTCGATCATTATCGCCTAGAATGAAAAATATCGCTCCATAATATTCGATATATCGAGCCAAAATATCTGATATTTGATATAGTCGATATTTTTTTGGGCATCCCTAATATAAGTATTTATATGATATATTATATCTATACTATATTATATTATATTAATATAATATATTTATATATATAGTATATATATATATATATATATAATATATATATATATATTATATATAATATATATATATATATTATATTAATATATATATAATATGATATATATAATTAACATATATATATATGATAATATTATAATATTACCGTGTATAATATATATATATATATATATATATATAAAATATATATAATATATGATATATATAAATATTATATTATATATATATATATATATATATATATATATATAATATAATATATATAATATATAATATAGTATATATATATATATATATGTATGTGTGTGTGTGTAAAATCTATAATAATAATAATAATAATAATAATAATAATATAATAATAATAATCAATAATAATAATAATATAATAATAATCAAATAATAATAATAATAATATATATATAATAATTATAGAATTTTCCTATAACATTTTATTGTACGTTATTGTTATTATTATTCCGCCTCTACATGGTAAATACGGGTATTGGAAATTTCCACATTAATAATATTTTTTGGATCCGACTTCTGAAAATATCTTAACAAATAGCTGAATAATAAACACAACTAA
>JABUQX010045257.1:7500-29570 GCA_015478945.1 Trachelipus rathkii | reverse complement strand
GATGGGGCCAGCATTCCTTAATTTTGAAGCAACAGAAATGAAATAGAAGTACTCCTAACTGAGAGAAGTGTATAGCACATGGATGGTGCTGTTATTCTTAACGTTTTTTTTTGTCAGACCTATATCCTAAAATTTTATGTCAAACTACATGATTATAAGTAAGAGACGTACTGAATATTACAACCGTCAAGATTATTGTCATTTTGTATGTGTCAGATACTTTGAATGAAGAATATGAAATTGGAACAATTATAGCAACAACGTTGTTTCTCTTGTATTTTTTACTGGGCAAATTTCTTTTTTAATTTTAATGTAGAATGTACGACAGTACCTATTGAATGAGATACATATTGCAAAAATATATTACCTTTTTTGTACGACTCACAATTAGGAGTTCTCTGAAAAAATATAAGGTAAAATATCTCCATTTTATGGGTTTTAGGGCTTGAGGGGCAACAATCTTTATTTGATCACAAAATGTAAGACAGTACTACAGAAGAGAAACACCTGTCTGTATTATTTACGTTTTTTTGTAAGACCCCATAGTACGTCTAAATTTTATGTCAAACTACGATGTTGTAAGACAGTGGACTCCCTCTGAAATATTACATATACTATAATAATTGGGTCAAAATATTTTGAATGCAAAATTATGAAAATTGAATATTAGCAATCAACTTTTGTGATTCTTGTAACTGCTGGGGCAACAGTCTTTAATATTTAAGATAATAATGTGAGCAACGGTGACCATGAAGAGATTCCAACATATCAGAATTATTCCTTTTGTACCGACCAAATAAGGTTCGAAAATAATAACCATTTTAACATTTTTACTTTGAGTGTGGGCAACATTCTTTATAATTTGATCACTGAATGTTAGACAGTACCCTACAGAAGAAACAATGTTGTAATCCTACGGTTTTTTTTGTAAGATCATAGTAGTCTCTAAATATTTATGTCAAATCTAGCTAAAGATATATATAGGAGATGACTATCTGAAAATAGTACAACCTGAAATATGGTCTAATAAAATATTGATATGAAAAGTATGAAGAATTGGAAATATAGCGAGTTCAACGATGTGAATCTTGGATATTAAACTTTATTACCTGGGAGGGGTCAAATGTATTGTAAATATAATGATATTATATGTACGTGCATGTGATCTATATTGAAGAGATCCTTAACATTATCATTAATATATACCTTTTTTGGGCGACTCAAATTCAGGTACCTGAAATGAAGTAAGACTTTTAACTTTTACTTGAGGGTGTTCACAATATCTTTTAATTTGATACAGAAGGTAGAGCAGTACAGATTCTACAGATAGAGAAAAACATATTTGTATATTCGCTAGACCGTTTTTTTTGTAACTACCATAGTACTGTTCCTACATTTTAAATGTATCTGAACAAAGTGACAGATGTATTGTATGACAGTGACCTACTGAAAAGTAACAACCTAAATATGGGTCCAAAATATCTTTGCAATAAAAAATAAATAATTAGGAATATTATGCGATCAGGGTGTGTAACTCGTGTACTTTTCCTCTGATGGGGCAACAGTCTTTTAATTTAAGTATATGAAATGTAATCAGTGGACTCTATTTGATATATAGATCCAACATATTCAGAATATAACCTGGGTTTTTTTTTACGACTCACAGTTAGGGTCCGAAAATAAGAATTCGCCTTGTTTTTAATTTTTACTTGAGATGTCAACAATTTTATAATTGAGTTAAGATGTAAACAGTACCTAAACAGAAAGATGAAACACTGTCTAGTAAATCTACGTATTTTTTTTAGTAAAGACACAATAGTAGTTTCCTACACATTTAGTCAACTACATATATGTAAGACATGTGACTATCGAGAGAAAAGTACTAAAAACGTCAATATATGGGTCAAAATATTTGAATGAAAATATTGAAAATAATGATTTTGACTCTTGTAACTTTTTAACCTGGGGGGCAACAGTTTTTAAATTTTAATAGGAAGTATCGACAGTCACTCTATTTTGAAAAGATCATAAAATCAAAATAAATACTTTTTTGGACGTATCAAATTAGGTTCCTGAAAAATTAAGTAAATCCTTAACTTTTAACTTGAGGGGTCAACAATTTTTATTTTGGTCAAAGAATGTAAGAACAGTATCTCTGCAGAAGAGAACAGTACATGTCTGTATATTCTACGTGTTTTTTAAGACCCATGTAACGTCTAAATTTTGTCAAACTAACATGATGTAAACAGTGACCTAACTGAAGTACCACCTAAATTTAGGTTCCAATATATTGAAATGAATTAATTATGAAAATTAGAATATGCATCAAAACGTTGTGATTCTTTCGTTTGTAATCTTTAACTCTGGGGGGCAACTCCGTTTTTCTAATTTAATATATGAGCGTAACGACAGTAAGAGCTATTGAATGTATACAACAATATTGCAGAAGACCATACTATTTTTAACACATTGTCTCATATGTACGAACTCAAAAGGTCCTGACTAAAGTTAGTAAACCTTTTAATTTTTACTTGTGATGGGGCAATAATCTATAATTAGTTATAAGAATGTTAAATCAGTATCATTCTACAGGATAGAGAAATTCAACATGTCTGTATATTCTATCGTGTTTGTTGTAATGACCCATAGTAATCGTCCTTATAATTTAATGTCAAATTTGTCAGGATTGTAAGACAGTGACTCTACTTGAAAATATACAAACCTATTAAATATGGGTCAAAATATTGAATGAAAATATGAAAAATTGAAATATAGCTTCAACTTTGTGACTCTTGTAACTTTTTACTGGGGGGCAACAGTCTTAGAATGTTTAATGATCTAGATAGGTTTTCAAAAATCTAAGTGTGACCCATTTAGTACAAAATATTGATGAGAGTTGATCCTCCATACATATTTAATATTCTTATACTAATCTAGAAAACGAGCACTATCCTAGATAGAAATTTACTTCTTTATTATGGGATATTTTAATGTAAGCGAAAAGCAATTTCCTTTATAGCAATTTGCTGTCTTTACTTGTGGTAACTTCTGGTATATAAATTGTATAATGGACACGTTCAAACTCAAAAAGTAAAGACGATAGTTTTTATATAAAATATATTTAAAATGGTTAATTCTGTATCATTTACCTATCCGTTTTTGCTTATCTACACGATGCATCGTATTATGGTTCATTAGGCAGTCTTTCCATCCATTTTGTGCATTACCGACAACCAATCGCGATTTTTTAAAGGCAAAACATTTAAAAAAAAACTAACAGTTAAAAAAAATTCCATTTTTTTTTATTTCAACTTAACAAGGGATGGCACTGTTATCATCTGCAGGCGTGAAACAGTCTATGTATATTTGAGAATAAAATTCAACTGAAATTTTTTGGTACTTGTACATTTTTTTTAATAAGAAATGAAACATGATTATTGGTGTTTATTTTGGATCGAGTCGTTTGATATTATTTATTTCTTTTATCCTTTCTTATCATAATATATATTCATTATGATAAGATTTTTTGAGTATATTTATAAGCCAATTTAACTATCAATATACACTTAGATGCGTATATCGTTAATAATAATAGGTATATTATTATAACTTTAATATTATTGTTAATGAGAATTTGTTATTGAATATATCTTTGTTGTGTATCCAATTTTTGTTAACCCAAACTTTGCATTATTGTTATACCCGATAAGATCCTAGTAACATTTTCTTTAGTGCTCTGTTTCAAGATTGTCCCAGTTAGTAATGTTTCCATTTGTAAGATTGTGGAAACCGCAGAGCTTAGATCTAAGGAATAAATTGAAAATTAATGCAGATGCAGACTAATACCCTATATAGTTTGGTTTTTGTATAATAATGTCGTATAATAGATATGTTAAAGGATTTTGTCCCAGTATTTCAATATTGTTCTAAACCCAATTTTAGAATTCTCGCGTATAATGTTTAAAAAAAGACATAGAGATGCCACTGAAGGTGTGCGCAACGTAAAGGTAAGATTGTGCTATCTGAGGATAAGAATACCGTAGGCGTCGAAGTTGTCGAAGATAGGCGCCCATAGGTGGGCGTTTCGCGATAACGATTTCGGAAGTTTAAATCGGTCTGTTAATATGCGCACGATAAAACATTTTTAACCCGATAAAACGGTATCCAGCGCGATATCAATTTTTGTTTCAATAAAAACTACCGGATAACTATACCATGAGCGATAAAACCTTAAAATCGACGATAAGTTACGGAGTTGGCGGCCGTTTGTCTGTGGCTAATCACGTATAAAATCTTTTATCAATATTAATATTGGTGTTATGACATATTGTATTGTGAGAACGATATAACTAGTCTTTTTAGCTTTTTTATGAGTAATATGTAATTTTTGATGATTTATCCTTACCTACTTATGGAGGTTGAATCCGAGTGCCTATTTAGTGATATAGTAATTTTATTATAAATATTAAAGTAGTTTTAATGTTTTAAGAGTTAATCTAATGTTTACCTAGTCCTACCATCACTTGAATAATAGGACAGCTATATATATATATTTATTTACTGTATTATTAATACCAAATACTAATCCTGTAATGAACTCCCCTGGGTAAGTTAAGAAGATACTGCTGGTTGAATGAAGAAAGAGATGAATGGATAAAAAATGACCCAACAGAGAAATCTTTCAGTGTTCTTGTATCAAGACAAGACATTGGCAATAGTGTCAGTAATATACTAGTGTACAATACATCTAAGAGATTATAAGCAGAGACGTTATTTTCAATCTTTATTTCTTTTAGCAATGCCAGAAGCAATTGCTTCCCATTTTAAAACTAAGTTTAAATAAAACTTGTCTCTTGGGCAATTATCAAGTCCATGGCACCTGCGCGCCGTGCACTGGATCAGATCCAAGGAGAACAGTGCTATCCGCGGGTTCGTGCTGTCTCTGATACACGGGCGTATTGTGACGCAAAAAAAAAAGCTGATTGACTTGAAGACCAATCAATCTCCAGTTCTGCGACCGCTCTGGTTCAATGATCCTGCCTTGATGGCCTTATAGGGACAACGACGAGGTTGCCGGGCAGCAACGCGTTGAATTCTTGGATTGTAGTACGCTTTTCTAGCGGCGCACATTGGTGCTTGCGCCACCATTTGGGCATATGAGGTTCATATAGCGCTGTGAAGTACGCGCACTCAGGAAGGGCTTCTTCGGGCTGAAGAAACAATGGCCAAAAAGTCAGAGGTCAAGGTCCTGATGGAGAAGAAGGTGGAAAATTTATGTGCGGCGATACCGAACTCGAGACACGCCAACAGTACCAGCAGCAACGAGCGAGGAAAAGGACATGGAAGAGAAGGAATACTATTACAACATTCTGTGATGCTGATGATTAGCACTGGAAGCTAAACATCAAGGTCAATCGTTATCAAAAAGATCTTAATCAGTGTAAAATAGTGATACAGGCGAAATCGACAGACAGACACCTGTCAGACCTGAGGGCTTTTACAAGAGAAGGGTTCTGCATTGAATCTCTTTTTAGTAGCAATTAGCTGCAATTTAGGAAACTGCGGACCGGGGCCCCCTCCCGGCCAAACTCAGGAAAAACCGGGGTTTTCTCCCGGGGTTAACTGTAAATTTATACTGTAAATTTACACTAAATAATAGAGGGTTAAAATCAAACAAAAATAAAAAAATATATTTTAATTTCCCTAATCCCCTTCCTTTGTTACAAATTGATGCAAAATATATAAACCTATATAAATATAATTATTTTTTTATTTTTTTTTGGTATTTACTACGATTTCAAATTTAAAATTGAGGCCAAATTATAATTTTTCCCGAGTTTTAGACCCAATAAAGAAAAAAACTTCGAATAATTTGGATATAGATCAGACAAGGATGCGGGTTCGTAGGTTGTCTCCCTTGCTGTGCTGGTCGCCGGTGTAGTAGAGCCTGCCGTTTGGTCGTTCGTTGGGCCGTGAGGCGTGCGAAATTCGCGAAACAGGGGAAATAAATATAATTGTTAAAAAATAAAATAATGTATTTATTTATTTAAAGTAAAATATCTTCAAGAAAATCAAATTATTTTCCGAAATCTCTTTTCAAATTATTTATTTAATTGAATATATAACTATAATATATACTATATATAATATATAATATAATATATATTATATATATATATATATATATATATAATTTACTATATTATATATATAAGTATATATATTATATATTTATATATATAATATATATATATATAGAATATATATATATAATATATATATAATGTATATAATTATATATTAATATATATATATATAAATTAAAATTTATTTAAATTATTTATATAAAAAAACTTAAAAATATACTGGTTTTAAGAGAGGGGAAAAAAGCCCTTTGGATTTTTTAATGTTAATCTTTAAACTGTCACCTCTCACTCATTTTATAGCTAATATGTTACAGCAAATTAAAAACAATTGTTAAAGACACTTTTTTTTAAATGAAATATAAATTTTAAAAGGAAAGCTAAATTTTCGGTCCCGAACATGCGAGTACTTCTTTTCAGGCTAAGGGACTGGATTTCTTACTTGATCTTCATCAGTTCGTGTGTTTCAGTTGGTCTGCTATTTCTATTTTCTTCATGGTGTGGTTGAAATATTTTGATGTTTTGAGATATTCATTTTGTATAAAAACTATCTTAACTTCACCGGGATGCCTATTGTAGTTGTTACTATTATTCCAAAGTTTGTTTGTAATATTTGCGATTAAAATGAAAGAAGTTATGTTGTAAGGAGAGATTGGCCTTCCCGTTTCATATAATAAAACAGCTCATTAATCTCTAATTACAACACAAAACTTCTTTCATTTTAATGGCAAATATTACAAACAAAACGTTCGGCGCTGAGTATGAGATCCGCCACGGTATCCTCATACTCAGTAACACAAAGGGGGGCCAAACCCTTGGCGCTTGGGCGATTATAAGTGGCGCATTGGCTATCGCGGCTATTTTTGGGGGAAGATTTTTTATATTTTACCTGGGGGCTAGGACGGTCACCTATTTCTAGAATTTATTTAATGAAAAACTAAAATTCATTGTATTCCAGAAATTTTGTTAAATCTGGGCAACAAGATTTAAGAATGTATGTAACAATATCGTAATGTTTATGCATCTTGTTTGTAGCGTCGACCTTCAATTCAATAATATTTTCAGCCGCAAAACCATTTTTGAAAAACCGGGAATTTTAAGAAATTAACCATTGTAATAAGACATCCATTCAATGGAGCATCTTTGAAATTTTGTGTTTATAAGTGATAGGTGAGGTAGTGGTTTTCCTCTCATATTTCTATAAAAATACACTTGATTGTATTTTTTTTCATAAAGCAGCACTATTAAGAAATTAGTGGTACATTTTTTTTAAAATCAAAGAGATCTAAAATATAATTAATTTAGATGAAAATCACATATTCTGTGATTTATATATATATATTAAATATATATATATATATATATAATATATATATATATAATATGATATATTATATATATATTATATAATAATATATATATTATATACATATAATATATATAATAATATGGCGCATCAAATCTGAACTCGTCTGTGAAAATTTTGGCGCATGGTATGCAAAAGGTTGGCCATACTCAGTAACATATATATTGAACTAACAGAATTTTATCATATTTTATCCACTCACCACTTGTAATTATTAACATAGTTTATGGATTAGATATCGTAAAAGTTGACATTTTTGTCTCCTCACCTCACGAACAATCGAACCCTATGATGTCCTAAACTATCATTAACTCTATTCATGCATCAAGTTCAGAGTAACGAATATGAATGCCTTCAAACAACTCCTACCCCCTCCTCGATCCCCTTAAACTCTACGAAGCATGGAAAACAATTATATGTGATATAGAAAAACACCAACAATTCGGCGGAACCAAAACTAGATACAGTATATGGCTATCTAAATTCATTCCTCCCACACAATAGCAAACAAAAGAATTTTAGCATGTTTCTGTCATCTCTATTTTCTCCCGTGCCGTCGCGTATACATGCTATCTTCTACCCTCTATCTACGCACAAGAAACTAAAATACATCCACCAATACTGTTCTCAATCACTTTACTATCTCGGACAGTTTTTCACAATCACAAAAGCAATTTAACAAAGCAAAAAAGAGGTAAGTACTATAGCACCTTTTCCCAGCGCCGAAAAAATACAACAACCTCCTTTTTAAAGCCCAATTCCTCAAATTCCATTAATAGTTTCGTTAAAAACAAAATGTGGAAAATTAAATATTACCGAGAATTGATCATAGATAGACATGTGCAGAATAAACCCGAGCAAACCCCCAAACGAAAAGAAAATCTCCCCAAAGCTTTATATATCACATCCCCTGCAATACTTAGCAATAAAACATATAAGGTGAACACCAAAGATTTTAAAAGAAGGAAAAATAAAAACAATAACAGATGACCGCACAAGGACAGCATTAAATTCAGCATATTAACAGTTCAAGGCGTAACAAGATCAGGCCGAACCTAATGTCATTTCAAAACAATATACAAGATGATCAGAAAAATATCAAGACACAACGAACCATTCGGCAAAATCAATTGGAATCTCTTTTGCATTTATAATAGTAACAACTAACAATAAAGCATGCCCGGTGAAGTAAGAATAGAATTTTATACAAATGATATCTGAAAAAACATGATCAAAAATATTTTCAAACAACACCATAAAAAATAGCATACCAACTGTAAACACAACTTGAACTGAATGAGATCAAAGAAAGGATCCCAGGGAGTCCCCTTAGCAGCCTGAAGATGTCTCGCGTGTCGGGACGAAAATTAGCTTTCCTTTTTTTAAAATTTACTTTCATTTAAAAAAAAAAGTGTCTTTAACAAATGTTTTAATGGTGTTACAATTTAGTAAATAAATGAAAGTGACAGTAAGCATAAGTACTAAAAAGAATCCAAGGGTTTCCTCTCTAAAGTAAATATATCACTACGACAAAGGTAGTTCTTAAATATATAATATATATATATAATACTTTATATTTTATATATATATATATATATATATATATATAATATATATATATATATAATATAATATAGTATATATATATTATTTAATTACAGAAAAATGTTGTTCTTCTAGAAAATCAATTATTTTCAAAAAATTTCTTTCAGAAAATATTTTTATTAAAATTAGTTAATTAATTTATGTTTTCATTTTTTATAACTTAAATTATTAGTTAATTGAATTAATAAATAAATACCCTATCCTAAGTTTTAAGAACTTTCAATTGTTTTTGACTTACATTTTTAATTTTAGCTAACCCCGGCCCCCGGCCCCGGCCCGGCCCCGGCAAAATTCCGCCTCCGGTCGTAATCCCGGCAAGCGCAAATGCCCGTCTAATGCGCTGCGGTGGAGCTATTGGTTCCTCTCTCTCGGGAATTATTTCTCCTTGGCAAAGATAATTTACCAGAGCGAAGAGGGGAATTTTTTCTGTTCAGTATGAAAAACTATTTAATATGCTCAATGTTTATGAAGGGGAATCATAACAAATGCCTAGGGCAGAAGGCCAGAAACCGTGGTATTTTTATATTTTTAATATTTGATAAATTGTAATTACCCCTATCTTGATTTCTTTCCAAAATATCCTGTTATTAACCTTTACTTTGGCTTTACAATGACATTAGAGAATCAATAAAAATCCGAACATAAATTAGCACATGCATTTTATTATAAAAAAAAAACTGAGAAGCTAAATCGGAAAAATAAAATTTATTTAATTATGATATCCAAAGTTATACATAGTTATATAAAGCAACGTTAGCAAACTTCCCATATTTTCGGGTACTTGTCGGTAAAAGAAAAAACCTGAAAATTTTAATTATTATAAATAATCTATAAAATAAGTGAAAAGAAGACGTAATAAATTTATTGTTTTAGAAATTTTCTTAAAAACCAAAGGTGTTTTATTTTTAAACATTTTAATTTATAAACATCCTGAAACAATTACATAAAAAAATTTGGAAATTTATATTAATCGATTATCGCGCCTATCGGCGATTATTTTTATAAACGAAGTTATCGGATATAGGATTAATCGATGATAGGTTTCAGTTTATCGATTTATCGGTTATCTCGATAACATTTTTCGTTATCGTGCCACACTATGCGATAGGCCCCATAGCGACTTCCTTAAATATATTCTTATTTATTATGGGTTGACTGGGACATTCTAGAGGGGCCAAATGCAGCTTACTTAATTAATTAAATTTTTATGGGTTGAATGGGAACAGTCTAAAAATGACCATAGCGGCTTCTCAAGCAGTTATTCTTACTTTATTAGAGGTTGACTGGGAGCACTCTAGAGGGGATCAATGCGGGCGGCGCTCTTAATTATTTATTTTTAAATTAGTTTATTATTGGTGTGACTGGACAGTCCAGATAGGCCCTGCGCTTCTTAAAGTATATTCTTATTTTTATTTCATATTTATTTATGAGGTTGACTGGGACAATCCTAGAGGGGCCAAATTCGGATCTTCTATGTTTAATTTTTATTGGCTTTTGAACTGGATACAAAGTCCACTAAAAAGGACCATTGCCGGCTTCTTAAGTATTTATTCTTAAATTTATATTATGAGTTGAACTTGGACATTCTAGAGTGGCCAATGTGGTTCTTAATTATTAATTTTAATTTATTAATATATATTATTTTTTTAATTTAAATTATTGGGTTGACATGGACATTCTAGATAGGCTTATGCTGCCTTTTCTTATTATTCTTAGTTTATATTTAATATGGGTTGACTGAGACATTCCTAGAGGGGCCCAATGTGGCTCTTTTAATTATTAATTTTCATTTCGGTTGACTGGGACCAGTCTAATAAAAGACCATACGCTTCTTGTATTATTCCTTATTTATTATGGGTTTGACATGGAACATTCTACGAAGGTTAATGCAGCTCTTAATTATTATTCAGAATAATAATGGTGCCAATTTTAAGACAATGTCCAGTCAACCCGTAATAACTAGAGAAGAATTAACAGAAGACGCAATGGATTCCTTTTTTAGAACTGTCCAATCAACAATAAAATTAATAATTAAGAAGCCGCAATTGGCCACTCTAGAATGTCCCAGTCCAACCAATAATTAAATAATAAATAAGAATAATACTTAAGACCGTATGGGCCTATCTAGACGTCCCCAGTCACCCATAAAAATTTAGAATTAAGATTAATTTAATAATAATAATATACGATAAAATGAATAATATTTATAATTAGGAAGCCACATGGCCTACTCTTAACACTGTCCCAGTCAACAACAATAATTAATTTTAGTAATAATTAAAAAAGTAGTCGCATTGGCTCCGTCTAGAATGTCCCAGTTCAAGTCAAGTAATAATTAATAAAAGAGCCACCATGGGCCTATCTAGACTTCCCCAGTCAACCCATAATAATTACATAATTAAGAAAAATTTATCTTAATTATTAATTATGGGTTGACTGGGAACTCTACAGTAAAGATAGGCCCATGCGGCTTCTGTGAATTATTATTCCTTTTTATTAATTTTTTGTATGGTTGACTGGACAGTCTAAGGATAGGCCTATGAGGCTTTCTTAATTAATAAATACTATTCATTAATTTACATTAATTATTATTATTAAAAAAAATTATTTCTTAATTCTAAATTTTTATGGGTTGACTGGGACATTCTAAAATAGGACCGATGCTGCTTCTTAGTATTATTCTTATTATTATGAGTTGACTGGGACAGTTCTAAGAGGGGTCAATGCGGGCACTGTTCTTAATTATTATTTTTAATAATCAATTATTATTGGGTTGACTGGGACAGTCCTAGATAAGCTCATACGTCCTCTTACCAGTATAAGCTGGTATATTTGTTGAAACTGGAACATTCTAGAGTGGCTAATGCGGCTTCTTAATTATTAAATTTTTATTGGTTGACTGGGAAAGGAGCAAGTCTACTACTCTAATAGGACCATGCGCGCTCTTAAGTATTGTTTCTTATATATTATGGGTTAACTGGGACATTCTAGAGGGTTCATATGCAGCTTATTATTATTACTTATTTATTAATTATTATGGGTTGACGGGGAAACAGTCTAGATAGGCCTCCAGCGGCATATCTGAATTTATTATTCTTAAATTTATTAATTAATATCATGGATTGACTGGGACATTCAAGAGGGGCCAATGCGGCTTTTTATATACTATTTCTTAATTATTATCATTATTGACTAGGTGTGACTGGGAAATACGTTTAGTAGGCTCATGCGGCTTCTTCTTAATTATAATTACTATTCATAATTCATTAACATTAATTATTATTAAAAAAAAAATTAATTCTCTTAATGTCTTAATTTTTTATGGGTGAATGGTGACACTAGATTTTGATAACTGTCTCTTTATATCAGGGAGTGACACGGAAAAAATCAATTGATTTTTTAACATGACCGCTTTTTTCATCTTGATTTTAGCTAGTAAAAAACACTGCTTTTGCCTTTTTTGCTTTTTTTATATATATATTATTTTAACGTTATTGTCTTCAGGACCGAAACTTCATTATATGTATTAAAATAAAAAATTAGGATAATAATAATCATAGCAAGGCTTCTCTGTTTCAAATTTTCTATACTTTTATAAAAAATATTCATGTCAACAAAAGATCATGTTTGAAACATGTTTCTTTTATTTCCAGAAATGTAATATATTATCATTATTACGACTCTGTAACATTCTTTAGTGTGTTGTGTTTCATTGTTACCATAAGCCCTATTTTAAGCTTTTGAACTCAGATATAGGCCCTCCTAGGGTTAAAAAATAATACCTAATCGAAAGATTAAAAAAAAAGAAGTTTGTTACAAATTATAAAAATAACAGGGCTTCAAGAAGCTCTACCCTTAACTCTCCCCCCACCCATGATCCCTTTTTTCGTCAAAAATCCAAAAATCCCCAAACCCTGTCTAAATTATACCTAAATATTCATTAATAATATATATATAATACTATTATATATACTATATATATATATATATATATATATATATATATATATATAATAATATAATATATATAATATATATATATATATATATTCTGCTATGACGTCACTAATCTGAAAAAATCAAAAAAATCAAAAAAATCAATAAATCTAAAAAAATCAAAAAATTGATTTTTATCTAAAAAAATCCAAAAAAATCCCCAACACCTGACTTAACTATATATAATATAAATAAAAACTGTAAAAAATCTAACATATTATGTCCTTTCTTGATTAATGTAAGTTCTTGTAAATCAAATAATTTTTTTTCTTTATAACTTGTTGTTATTGCGTGATGCAAATAAATTTTTTTTTGGATGAATTTGCGTAAAGAATATATATTATATTATATAATATATATATAGTATATATAATAACTATATAGTAAATAAATATATATATAATATATATAATTATTATATATATATATATTTTTATCAGAGCGGGCGCGCCTGATAAATTTTTTTTTGAGTGCGCCCTGCGCCTATCCCGCCGGACCTAGTGCGTGCGCTTAGCGCCTATGCGCCTATGATTTTTGGTCACAATTATCAATGCGCTTAGCGGCCTATTTGCGCCTTACGAACTAACACTTTTCCTGTCCCGGCTGGTGGATGGTTCGCGCTAAATTATTTGCAAAGTAAACTTAGGGCGATAATAAAAGCATGCTTTTATAAGGAAGAAAAACAAAATTTATTTAATTTATTTGTATTAAAACACACAATAATCTACATATCTTTAACACGTCCTTTTCCTCCTCCGATGTCTTGGTGATCCTGTTTTCCGCCCAGAGGTTCAGCTCGAAGCGCTGCAGTAGTGAAAAAAATCTTCGAGCCATAGTTGGCCAAATTTATTTTGTAGTTAAGAACTACTGAACCAGTTATATATAATATATATATAATAATATATATAATATATATAATATTAATATTATAATTATATAATAATATATATATATATTATAATATATATATATATATATATATATATATATAATATATATAATATTAATATATATAAAATATATTATATAATGTTTTAACACGGTTTTTAGAAATGATAAGCAAGTTGCCAAAGCTTCTAAGTCTAACTTTTAAGGGTATAAAAAAATGCTTTTGTTTCCTGTTCACAGGCAGGCGGGCTTATAGGGCCGCACAAGAATATTGGCTGTGCGCCCGTTTCGCTTAAGTCACCGCCTTGTTTAAAAATTGTTTGCGCCTATGCGCCTTTGCGCCTACGAATTTATAGTGCGCCATAGGCGCATAGGCGCAAACTTGGTGGGGCGCAGACGCCCAGCTTGATATATATATAATATATAATATATAATATATATATATTTTATATATAGATATATATATATATATATATATATATAACTAATATTCAGTGATACAGACCCAGCCACTGGCTCCAAAAGCGGACCACAGACTGGGTTGAAAATTCAAAACACCAGATGGGACGGGTCCAGGAGCATGACATTTTTTCATGTCAAAAAGAGGATTTGAATAGAGAAATGAATATTCAGCTGTCAAATTAAAAAAATATAAGCAAAAACTAAACAAAAGTACATCCTTGCATAATAAAGTCCTAGTATTACGAAACAAAATCAAATATTATGAAGAACATTCACTTCTTGTAGAAACAACAAGAAAATAAGAGTTACTACTAAAGTATAGGAAATATAATATAATATATATAATATATATATATATATATTAATAATATAAATAGAATATATAATATATTAATATATAATATATAGTATAATATTAATATATAATATATATATTATATATATAATATTATATATAGTAATATATATATATTTATATATAATAAATATATATATATATATAAAATAAATATGACAATTTTCTTTTTCTCAAAATCCGAAGATCAAAACCAAGTTTTAAAAAAAAAGTATTTATAAAAAATATCTTTGATAATAAAAGTTGTTAACACTTAAGGTGATAAATGTTACAAACATATCAAATATTTTCAACCGATTAATAATTCTCTCAAAACATCAGTCAATAACACAAATTTTGCCACATGTACGAACAGGATTTCTAATTAATGGTTGAATAGCAACTGGAGGTTGTTCTTGCTTCTAAAATTCACCAGATGTCTGGTCACCTGAAGGGAATTGTACAATATCCTTTTGACGAAATATCCAAAGGAAAAAAAATTACAAGGTGTGTGTCCGGCGGTAATCTAGACGGTTAAGGATCTGGACCTCCACCCACTTCCAATTCCTTGTAAAGCCTAATCTCCCGACATCACACCAAATTGACGCTTTATTTCCTTTTGAGAATTCGTCAAAGATCTTATGTACAAGACCCCGTGACAGCATGCTGATTTAAAAAAAAAAAGAGATATATCAAGCCTATATTTCAACAATTAATTGGAAAAGCTGGAGCGTACATGACAGAATTTGGAATATCGACTTGATGTTTTGAGAATCACTAATGGTGCACATATTGAAACATTGTCACTTATATGAAACAAATTTTGGATAATAAAGATTCTAAATACATTGTTACAAACTCTTTGGTTCACCAATAATATATTTATACTATGAGAAGATTGTTCCAGATAATCCTAATGGACACACTATAATTATATATATATATATAATATATATATATAATATATATATACAATGATATATATATATATATATAATATATTATATTATATATATATATATATTATATAATATATATATATATATATAATAATATTATATATATAAAAACACACGTTGCTGTATATCATTTGCAAGATCAGTGCAAGTTTTACATATAAAATTGAGAATTAAGAGAGAAATTCTAGATGGATTAAAGTGATAATGAATAAGAATATAGAAAGATTAAGACTTTAACAAAATTATGTTCAGAAGATTTTTTCAATTATTTTAAAATTTTTCCCACACTAATATTATATAATATATATATTATATATATATAATTATATATTATATATATATATTATATAGTTAATATATCATATATTAATAATATTAATATATATAATATTATATAATATATATATATATATATATAATATATATAATAAAGAAGAAGAGGGCCCGTCGACGCTGGACCGTCACTCTATGTCTAAAAAGTCGTTGGTGAGTATGAGTAAGATGACCAGAGATTTTAACAGCTTCAGATTTGGAGGAGATGAAAGTGGGTGGTAGTAGTTTTCAATTCCAAGTAGAACCTTAATTAGTGGTAGAGGCGAAACAGCTGTTCTCTTGTCAATTTTTATTTCCGCCTAGTCTGGCTCATTATATTCAAGAAAAGCATATTCTAAAAGGAAAAAAAGGAAAAATATAAAGATTTCCACTTAAAAAAAAAAAGGATACTTTTTATTGCAATTCTGAAAAAAAAAAATACCTCGGATAGTAAAAGAGGGCAAGGAAGAAAATAACTTTACTATTATATTTTAATTTAAATTGAACTAAACTACCTTTATAGTGTTTTTTTTAAATTCCTGCACGTGGTAAAATCGTTTCCTACTAGAATGATTTTTGAATGTCAATTCTTTGCTAAAAATTCAATCTTTTAAAAAAATTAAAAACAATCATCACGAAAAAGTTTATTTTCAGATAACTAAAACAAAATTTTACGTACGCCTCTACTGTATTTTTCCTTGCAATCACTAATATTTTCTTTTTCCTAAAAGTATTTATTTAATATAGACATCTCCATCTAAATAATGTCGGACGAGTAATTCCTCTCAACCAAAATAAATAAATAAATAAATTAAATAAATAAATAAATATAAATAAATAAATAAAAAAATAAAATAAATTAGATAAATAAATTTAAACAAAACAATTAAATCATAAAATAAAATAAATAAATAAATCAAAATAAGATAAATAGAACATAAAATAAAAAATTTTAAATAAAAATAATAAATAAATAATAAAATTAAATTAAGATAAAAAATAAATAAATAAAAAAAATAAAAAAAAATAAAAAAAATAAAAAAATAAATATAAATAAATATAAATATATAAAATAAAATAAATAAATAAATATTAAAATAAAAAATAAAAAATAAAGAAAATGAAAAAATAAAAAAATTGAAAAATAAAGAAATAAAGAATTAAATAATACAATAAATTAGTTAAAAACATCCAAATCACCCTACTGTCTTTCTCATCTATTAATTACTCATTCACTCAACTAACCAAAATATTCATTTATGTCGTGTCAATTCAACTCCAATTTTATAATATATTTTAATATTTTATTTAATACAAATAATTTTCCACAAAATTTAACACAAATAAAAATTATAATATATATATATATATAATATATAATATATATATATATTTATATATATATTATACTAATATGATATATATAATATATATATATATATATAATATAATATTATATAATATATTATATATATATATATGGAAAAATTATAGCATTGGATGAACCTACCATTAACTGCTTTGAGAGAAGTTGCAAATTTAGTTGGAATAATATTTTCTTCAGCGCATTCATACAAGATGTGGGCAAGCAAAATTGGTATCCCAGTAACGAAGCAATTTGGACAATATACCCCCTCTCTGAATAGGGCTCTACGCGTGAGTGGTGGTAACAACTGTAAAAAAAAAAATAAAGATCAGAAAGTTTTTTCAATTTCACCTAAAACTAATTTCTAGACAACCGACTAATTTCAAGACATAAAAAAATATTAGATAAAAAAATAAATGGATTATAATTTGTTATTTTAGTCACCAATATTTTTATTTCTCAATCACTTTTAAAGAATGTTAAAATTATCCAAGATCATATCAAAGCTTGGAAGATTAATCGTAAATTATAATAATAATAATAATATATGAATAAAAATATATAAGAATTAATATAATAATAATAATAATAAAATGTTTCCGAGTCATCAAATCTGAAAATGCACAAAAGTTTGGATACTCTAAAATTATCTACATATTGAAAACCAAATGCTTATAGATATATATGTGGGAAGTGTTCACTTATTTCATAATGTTTACACGAGCTAAAAAGAAAAAAGTAACATTTTCTCATTATTCCCACATAAAAAAAAAAAAAAACACGAACATATGTAGAGACATTACTAATACACAACAATTCACACACAAGCACACACACACGCAAAGGACATAGATGTATATAATATATAAATATATATATAATATATATATATATTACTATATATATATATATATTTAACTATCCTTCACTAAAAAGTATATAGCATTAATATTTTATACTTTAAATTGTATATAATATATAAGGGTGGGATGGTTTAAACCATTTGGTTAACCAGTGGTTTGAAACCATGTTTAACACCCAAACATAAAAAACCAGAATGTTTAAACCAAAAAAAATAACCATGCAATAAAAATTTAAAAATGTATTTTATTATGGTTTTTCTTTTTAGCATGTTGATATGGTTTTCTCAAATTTTCAAAATGTTCCGCCAAACGTAAGGCATAAAAAAAAATATTTCTTGCTGATTTTTTAATACTTATGTATAGATTGATTATATATATATTATATATAATATAATATATATATAATAATAATATATATATATATATATATATATATATATATATATATATATAATATATATATATATATATATATAGTATATATAATATATATATTATATAATATATATATTATATTTATTTAATATAATATATAAATATTTTATATATACTATTATATATATTTATAATATATATATAATATATATATATAATATATAATAGTATATATTATATTATATATAATATATATATATATATATATATATATAACTATTATATTTGTAAAATTTAAAATGTTTTAAAACATGAATTCTTGTTTCGAACGAGAGCGTCTGAGGATTTTTCATTTCTCTACCCATCGATGGCCACATTTAAAATGATTATAATAAAACTCATTTGTGGAGTGTGTGGCCAAAACAGCAATCAAACCAAGCTAGAAAGGAATGGCTTTTTAAAAAAAACTAAGTGATATGTTTATATTGGAAAATATGAAATGATGGAGCTAGAGCAGCTTAATCCACCACTCAACAGACAAGATCTTATACAAAAGTAAAAAGGAGGTATATCAGGCAGTAACTAAGAAGCCACTTATTGGCAATATTAATTTTAAACCCAAAAGATATCAGACCAACAGTACTTCCAAGAGGAATGAAGTATTCCCAAAAGCAGTGGAATTTATGGAATAAAATTAAAGAAGCAAATTCTCCTCCATTTCAAAAAAGTTACCTATTTGATGAGTCTCTGTTGTCCGCAGTGACTCCTTCATCTTGGTACAGATCCCTCAAAGAAAAATTAGATGAAGAAAATAAATATTATAAAAATAATAGCATAATTGTCAGCAACTTCATCAACTACTAATGTTGAATGAGGGTATAGTTCAACTTTTGACTTGTGCAACAGCAAAACATTAAGAATAGGTTGGGAAAAGCATAAAGCAGGGAAAATAGTTTTTTTTTGTATAAAAATTCTTAATGATAATTTATTATTCAGTTTCGACTTTTAATGATGTAATCTCATCTCTCTCTTTACTCCAATTCTCTCTCTCACCCTCAACTCTCTCTCATCTTCTTCTCTCTCTATCTATATATATAATATATATATATATAGTATAATATATTATATATATATATATATATATATATATATATATATATATATATATATATATATAATAAATATATTATATATATATAATATATACTATATATATATATATATATATATATAATACTATAAAAATATATATAATATAATAATAATATATATATATATATATAAAATATATATATATAACTATATATATAAATATAATTTATATATATAGTTATATAATATATATTTATTATATATATATATATATATATATTAATATTCATAGTAATATTCAAATAAAAATGGTAAATAAGAATTCATTTGTATATCATTATAGGGTAATTTGAATAAACTTTTTTTTAGGGTTTTTTTTTTTTTTTTTTTTGGTAAAAAATAATAAAAATAAAACTTTTTAATATAATTTTAATATAATTATAATATACCCTCTTATTTTTTCCTTTATGAGTTTAATGTATAAACGATCAAAAATAAATAATAATTTTATAAGAAAGAATATTATTTGTAATGTGAAAATTTGAAAATTTAAGAATCATAAAAGAATTTATTAAGGAATTTAAAATATGTGTTAGCAACATGAGTGTATAACAGTTCACGTAGTCGTGGATTTTTTGGGCCCTTAAAATTCTATTAAGACCAGAAATAAAAACCACATTAAAGAACCATCAATACGGCATAAAACCCCAAAGAAACCCAAAAAAAACATTGGTTTATTTGTTTATTTAAAAAAAACCCAATGGTTTTTGTTTTTTTTAAAAAAACCATGGTTTTTTTCCAACCCTATATATATATAATATATATATAATATTATATATAATATATATATATATATAAGTATATATATATATAATATATATATAATATATATATATATATATAAATATATATAATATATTATTAATATATTACATATATAATATAATATATCAACCAACTAATCAAATATATCAACCAATCAAATCAAACAACAAATCAAATCAACCAACCAATCAAATCAATACCCAAATCAAATAACTACTCAATCAAATCCATTCATCTTTACGACGCCTCAGAGCACAAGGTCCTGTATCAGCACATGAGCTTTGTTTGATATTATAACTCGAGACTAGTTCCTCTGTGCTGTCTTCTTTCTTAGCCACCCTCTGTTCTGTGAATTTCTCTTCCCATCATCTGTGTTTCCCTTACTGAATTTAATCTCCTCCACTTTAAAGCCTGCGTCTGCTCATCTGCGTAATTTGCGTAGAATGAATTTTGAAGCATCAACACCCCCTCCGTTGATAGGTTCTGCCCGTGACGGCGACTGACACTAAATTTTAAAAAATTAAAAATAAAGTTCTAAAAGGAATTCTTAAGCTCTAGCTGAAATAGCATAACCGAGGAGCTTGCCCGCTTGACAAAAAAAAAAAAAAAAAAAAAAAAAAAAAAAGAGTTCACAGAAGTGGACAGCCGTTCTATGCAACCCCTGCAACACACTAACAATACGATGGGGGGGTAGTTTTCAGAAAATAACCTACTGAAGATGGATCATATGTTAGATTCTTGATAAGTTCATGCCGAAAATTCAGTGACATCTCATTCACCTTCAAAGAGATCACACAAGGGAACCTCATCGTAAAAAACTGAAGAGACAGTCATCAAAGGAGCAAAGATAATTCAAATTGCAATCTGTGAAAGAGGAGATGAGGCTCTAAAAAACAGGAGATGCTGCCTACAGAAGAGAATCCTTTCATTTGGTGGCATGAAAATGGGCCAAGGTTTTCATTATTTATCAGTGCTGCAGGCAAATAATATTCAGCACACTCACTTCATTCAGTCGAAAGCGAGCGTATTTATAGTTTAGGTAGGAATGTAAAACACCCCAAAAAGGAACAGTCTCTCGCAAGACCAGATACTATGAAAGCTTAATGTATTTGCATCACAATTGAATTTTGATATTTGATATTGAATGATATCTATCTTTATTCTTAAAGGAGTATATTATTATGTCATGTTTTAGTAATAGCGTTTTTTTATTGTCTTTTCAGCTGATTTATTGAGGTCTCTTCTTTCATTATTTTATTCCTATATTGTAGTAGTTAAGAATCTTTTGTAATGTAAATCCTGTTAAACATAAAAGCTAGTTAGACTAAACATATTAATACTTTTTGAAAATGGAAATGGAAATATTTGTTTTACATAAACCACAAACATAAAAAACGTTAATTAATTATTATATTTGGCATTATTATTCCTTAAAGATTACTTATTAACTTATAAAATAAATATACTTGGCACAACCAAATATG
>JABUQX010045257.1:0-2500 GCA_015478945.1 Trachelipus rathkii | reverse complement strand
TACAACACTCAAATTAATTCCCCTACCTATAATTTCTACAGTTCCCTTATATCTCCCTTACCCTTAAATAAGGGTACTATACTGCTCTTCTCCAAGCCCCTTGGAACGTATACCCTCAGTAACGGCTTTATTACACAACTACAAGAACCAATCAATCACCATCTTGCCTCCCGTTCTTGATCATTCACCAGTAACTTCATCTATAACATGCAGATTTACCATTCTTCAACCTTTCTCACTCTACCCATTTTCCTCCTCTTTGATAAATAACCTCATCCCCAAAATACCTATTCCTTCTTGTACATCAAACCCACACACAGTCATTATCACCTCTTCAAATTACTGCCAATATTATACAGATTTGCAAAGTGTTCTTTCAACACTCCACTCACAGCCATTTCATCATTACAAAAACACCATCCTTATTCATTATTCTAAGCAGGTTCCCCTATTCAATTCTTAACCTTTCGCCTTCCTTCCAGAAGAGCTTCCTATTTCCCTTGTATGTCCCCATTCATCCTCCTTCCAAACTGGTCATGTACCTCTTCTTTTCTCTTACGTATGCATCTTTTAGCATTTCCTTTTTCCTCCTTATATAATTCAAGCATCTTTCTTTTGAAACTTCATCATTGCTTTTAGTACATTCAAACACGCTTCTTTTTACTTTTAACCGCTGGCATTCCTCTCCATCCACCACTCACTGTTAAACCAATTCTTACTTTCCAACATTTAGCACACCCACATACTTCTTTTGCACTGCTAAAACAATTGCTTCCTTCATTTGCTTCCAGATTTATCAGTTTCAAACTTGTTCACATTCACTGATTACTTGCGAGCGTTCTTACATACTTTATCCTTATTACCTTGATTCACTAACTTTCTCACTCTTAATTTTACCACTTCCTTCCGTATCACCTTCCTCCTCCATCCAAGTCCCCACTAACTTTATTTTACATAGAACAACATAAATGATCCGATAATCCCATTCCTAAACCCCAATGATTTAACATCCAACACATACTTCAACATCTTCCTTTCACCAACACCAAAATCAATCATACTTATTCACTTCAATTACCAATCTCTACCTACACCAACTCTAGTATACTTATGGATACTCTGTGTTTAAAGAAATATTACTTACACACATACCTCTCCCCTCACAGAAATCAATCACCTCCTACCATTTCTCATTTTCTCCTACACCCAAAAACCCAACCTGTGATATACCATCCTTTTCTTTGATCACTATAATATAATATATAATATATATAATATATATATATATACTATCATATATTTATATATACTATTATATATATATATATATATTATATATAATATATATATATATATATTATATATATATACACTGTATTTATATAAAATCCGTATTAATAGTCAATATTTAGGCCTAGAATGGGTATTGGTATACCGTATAATTTAAAACATCTTTAATATACATTAAAAGAGGTAATATTAAAAAAAAAACATTTTGTTTAAAAAAAACTTTTTTTTTTCAAAAAAAAAAAAAAAAGACAATTAAAAAAAAGAGAATGTTAAACATACCCTATATGGAATTTTGATATAGTACAGATATATATATTATATATATATATATATATATATTATATATATATTATATATATATATAATCATATATATTATATAATATATATCTTAGGGTTCACACTGAAATTTGAATTTGAATTTCCTTGACTTTCCCTGACAGTGTGTTCTGTTATTTTGCGTTTATAAAAATATCTATTTAATCATTATTGCAGGTCTATTTACCAGTTCATTACATTAACAATTATGAAAAATTACTTAGAACTGCTTCAGTCATCATGATGAATTAAAAAAAAAATATTTTTTTTTTTTAGAATCAAGCCATACCTCCCCATAGCCAATTCCAAACACACTCCTTGTTTTTTTTTTCCAAAAGTAAAGTTTTTATTTATACAAAAGAAAAAAATTAAAAGCTTACATTAACAGCCTAGGTGAATAACGTCCACTGTGATCACAAAAAGTTCTAAATGGGGAGATTATGCTTAACTTTTCTTCTCAAGCTCTGAATTTTTGATTTATATGCGTCTTCTTCCTGTCAAAGCTTTCAGCTTTTAAAACATCTTTCTCGCCCTCTTCAATTTATATATCTGTACGATAATTTTCTTCAATCTCCTATGGGAGCTCTTACATTTGGTCAAACATTTTTTGAGTGATAGGAAATTTATGAAACTTTCATGAGATCTTATAGCATTGGCACTGTTCTTTGAGAAATCAGGCTATGTTCTTTCAGAATCTCCACTAAAATTGCTTAATTATAGAAAACCCTTCTTCCACTGTCGCATTTCCATGCGAAAATTATCAGTCCTAATTTAATAATTGCCCACAATTCCACATAACATTGATTCCAGGTACTATAGAAGAAAAACAAATCAAGTCTCTTAGAAAGACAATCACATCCAAAAATATTGAATTTTTAATTCAGGATCTCTCT
>JABUQX010045256.1:0-17500 GCA_015478945.1 Trachelipus rathkii | reverse complement strand
TACTGAAATGGCTTTACTGTTCATCACAGATGCATCAACTTTTCATCATAATTCTGAAATCAGTGCTTAGTCTAAGCACATTGTAATAAACGGGAAGAGCCATTAAAGGAAGAATAAATAATCTACTCTCTTTTTTGTTAAAGTGAGGGAAGTCACAGTTAAAAATATTTAAGTTGTCGTAATTTATTGCGATCATGAATTATTTTACCTTCATTGATATCATTAAAAAATCCCTATACATTCTGAATAAGCATTAATAAAAAAACTAATTAAAGATTCGTTCTAGCTCATCCATTCCAGATCATTTAACTTACTATAATTCCATTTATTTATATATGGTCTGGTCGATTCGGATCTATCAAGGACTTAATAAAATGTACCGATCTTGCAAACAAGTATAGTAAATAAATCTTATTTGTAAAAACTTCATGAATTAGGCTAGCCCAACTACTTGGGAGTGGAACGAATGATAATCTAACTCATTTATTATATCATGAATTAATATATATTCTAGTAGATAAAATAATTTTAGAACGGATTGGGAAAATTCATAGAAACTAGTGCCTTCCTATGTATGAGTATTCAAAGATATTAATTGAGAGTTGAAAAGAGCTTTTACATCCTTTACATATCATGCGATTGTGATGATGTTATACCTACATAAGGGTATTCTGCGTCATCCAATAACATAATCACATATTTATTATATTGTTTTATGTTCATTTAAAATGATATATTTTACATACATTGATATCACTTAAAAAAAATATCTATTATTCTGAAAAAGCAATAGTTAAAAAAATGTCATTGTACAAATACTGTGGGTGATCGAAAATTTTTTATTGCATGTCGCAGCAAGAGTAAAAAGTTACGTTAATATCACAATAAACGTTTCATGTGTTTCAAAAAAAGAAAAAAAAACTGTTTACCAATTAATGCATGCAAAATTTCGTGAAGTTTGACAAAGATTTATGAGTTGAATAATTTATATTTCCTGATTATCATAACTATGAAATTCCTCTTTTGTAGTTGGAATTGTTTGGACAGTTGTACTCATAGCTGAGGGAAATGCAACTTCAGATAACGAGTTATATGGCTAATACATGTATAATAGTTTATATGATATTACATTCCTCCATTAATATTTTCCGCACCGCAATCACGCATAGCGGACTAGCCACAAAAACAGTATCGAGTGATTTTTGTGGCCACACACCAACCACCCCGCATACTAGCTCCAAGAGTACCCGACTAACTCCACATTGCTGCTTAATGTCAAGTACTGAATATTATTCATCTAGTGAATAGCACAGGCCAACATATAATATAATTTAATTAACCACATAAATAATCCGAGTAGTATCATCCACCGCACACACCTGCTTCCAAAGTATGATTGGTAAATTTGACAATAAATGTCAATGAAAGAACACGCGCAACCATCCTCAATCCCGTCAATCACCAAATTGATAGAAACGTTATTAGAGAAATGTCAATATAAATAAGAGCAAGTCTTCAATAACGTGATGATCTACAGAAGAGAGTAATAAAAAGAATTAGATACACAGTATTATTAATAGCGCAAATTATATCTAATAATAGTAAATATATGCCTATATTCCAACTATTCACATTAATCAGATTACATATCGCTCCAATTAACTATTGTATTATCATAAAAACTTTTTAGTCTTATTGTAAAAACACAGAGAGGATAGAAAGCACACCACTTACTATGACTAAAAAGTACTTACAATAGTATACTCAAACAATAAATCTGCCAAATGTATCATATACTAGAAACACAGCGAAGTACTAAGCCTAAGAAAGATTATCTTGTACTATTTTTAACAGATAATCAGCCTAGAGAAAGAATAGAGGTAGAAAAATAATTAAAATTTGCTTATTTTTTTTATTCATGCAAATTTTTTTGTAGTGTTCCCATAAAATTTTTTCTCTATGATGTTTTATACAGGTTGACTTATCCAACCAGGTGTATCTCCTTTTCGAGGGGCAGGTATCCTTTTATCCAAGTCGAGCGTTTTTGGCAGACATAAAGGATATATATACAGAACCCGAAACATATCGCCTTTTGCCATAACGTTAATTTCCTCGGTGGTGCAGTGGACGGTGGTGGGTCTATGAAAGAATAGGATAAAAATTTATAGAGTACAATGCAATTGACTACAGGTTCAGGTAAATGTTCTTATCCTATGCTCGTGGGTGAATAAAAACCAGTTGCCTAATTGAATTGATGGGATTTCAGGCCGAGACCCAAGCAGCGGACATATAAATGAATAAATTAAATTGGTACTAAGTAGCTTTTATGTAAATAGAATATATATTTAACGATAATTAGTATATAAAACACTAATCACACAAATTCGATTTGATTTTTACTTTCGAGTGGTCATTAATTGAGTTCTGATAGTAGATGAATAAATACATTGGATTTAGGAATATATTATGTCTTTTAAGTAAATATATTCTTATAAGTTAATCGTGGTATTTCAAACCTTAACATACTACCAAGAATATATCTCTTCCTACTAACTCACCTAACAACCAAGGACTATGCCGGTTAGCTGTGAGATATGATCATCACTAGTAAAAGCTCGGGTAAAGCCACGAGTATATGATTCATCTGGGTTTAACGACAGTTGCCCTCACGGTGCGACCACCGAGTAAGTTCGAAGTAGTTACCAAACAGCTAAAGAAATGCCTATTTTAGCACAGTATTGTGGTCATTATATGTGGTAGGTAAATCACTGGAATAAGAAGTAATAAAAAAACATAATTAGACTTAAAAATTTGCAATAGGAACACTGTGAATAAGAGAGACGTTGTCAGAGAATTCGTGGAGCAGTGAGTGAGTCCTTAGCTCAGTGTGTAAATTTTTATGATGGAGCCCAGGTAGTTCACGGTGCTAAGATGAAGCAATACATTTTCTGACGCAAGCAAAGTCCTGATAGAATAAGTTTGCCTCCAAGTATAAACTGACAAAAGGATTTCTAAGTTCTATTCTAACTTAATTGAAATGTATGCCATCTAGTAGACTATGATACCTGAACTAAGCAATTCCTGACACTTCATATATATAAGTATATAGGATTGACTAAACGTTAAATAATCACCCTAAGAAGTAAAGTGATTCATCAACCAGTACAAAGAAATAGAACAGAGTAGCGATGTAATGAAGTTATTCCAGAATGATGCGAGAAGGCCAACGAATCACTATTGATGACTGCTACTTCTGCATGTTGGAGTTATACAAAATTAGGAAAAGGTTAACAGGAAGCAGAATTCTTTTCCAGACTAGAGAGTTAACCGCGCATCCAGAGCCCCAGTTCGATGCGAGATATAAGAGAAGAACGTGAACCGACTGAAAGCCGTCGCCACCCCTTTCTGTAGAGTGAAAATGAAGCAGATTAGTAGACAAGCCGAGAAACAGAATAAAAAAGAAGAAAGATTGTTTTCGAACAAAAATGTCAGGCAAGCAGGTTGAAGAAGTTAAGTAAGATAGAGAGAGAGTAGAGGTATAATAGGTGTGAGAAAAGAGAGATAGTAGAGACACATTAAGACTTTATAAAAATATATAGACGAAATGGAAGTAAATAGACATTACGAGAAAAAGAAGAATATATATTAATTAATCTTAAGTAATTAAAACGACATTTATGAAAATTGCAAAAGAAGAGAAGATAAAAATAATTGAAAGTTCTTGCTACTATGCAGTTTTTTTTTATTTTTATAATAAATTACTTATTATTTAAAACCTATAGAAGAGTAATAGATAATTAATAAAGTTATTATTCTTGTGCATATTATTTATTGTTCAAGTCACAGACAAATTTATTGGAAGAATAATTATTATTGCTTTTAAGTTAAAAGAATGATGGTGAGAGATAAAAACTCATATATAGATAATGAGTAAAATATTGTTGTTTCAACATCATTAGTTTTTATGTCAGTAATTATTACAGATTAAATATTTAATATATATAAGACTTTCTTATTAATATGTCCCAACTTAATGATTAACCTTCACGATAATTCAAAATAAATCACTAAAACCAATTCTGTATTATTAAAAGAATTTCAGAATAATTAACATTCTATCACGTTGAGATAAAAGCAAAACAGTTATATAAGTATAGGAGACATAATACTACATGGAGTGTATTACTGATTTGACTCGCACAAAAGTTGACCTAAATCTCATAATACGATTTTCGATGGATTAGAATGAAAATCGATATATTATACCTGAATATGTACGAGTCATTAGAGATTCACAAATTTTAATAGTATACTAAAACTAGTTTATTTAATAATTATATAATTAATAATATTAATAACAATTCACAATAATATTCACAAAAAACATTAATAAACAATATTTGCGTTAGTAACCTATTATTTAATTATAGTTTAATAATAGCTAGAGAACGGATGTGTACCAGTTAGCTACAAAATGAGTTATGCAGTAAGAATGTACTAATAATAAAAGGTATATTCAGGTAGATCCAAAAGGAATCAATTCTGAAAAGTCTCTAAACTATTTCGAAAGTTTCCTAAAAGTTTATTAGTATAATAATATTCTCATTATAACCAAATTATATTATATTTTAATTATTTAATTATCTTTATAATTATTATCATATATATTATATAAAGAATATAATAGAATTATTGATATTTTAAATAATATAGAAAGGTTTTATATGAACAGACTTAATTTTATGATATCAGATTATAAATATATTATATATATTTATAGATAGTATAATATATATATAATAATTATATATATATATATAGTAATATATATATTATATATATATATATATATATATATATATATATATATATATATATATTAAATATATATAGGGTATTATTTTTGAGATATTATTCATATCTTAAAAACTAAAGGTAATCAACTGATTTTAATGTGAGATTATATTCAGCAGGAAAAAATTTATTAAAAATTAACAAACTTGGAGTCACTTACGACGAGCACAAAAACCTTGTTCACAGCAGTTTTATTACTATTGAGGATTAGATACTTATTATTTGACTGAAAAATCATAATAAATATATATTACAAAATAATAAGAAATTAACAAAAAATATAAATTTAACAAACTATTTATTATTCTTAATGAGTGTTTAATTGAGTAGATAAGATCGTTTAAATCGACAGATATTGACAATAAATATATTAATATGAATATTTATATTATATTAGATATTAATAATATATATTAATTATATGATATTAATGTTATTATAGTAATTATTAATATATAGATATATAGTATATATATGTGAGTATAATAGTATATAATATATAAATAATATTATAGAAATTAATGTCTATCAGTTTCTGGAGCATGACATAGTAATAAAAACAAATTTTTTTTATTTAGGTGACTTTATGCTACATATTAGGTTACAGACATATATATATGATTTATGAGATAAATTTTTATAAAAAGTTTGAAACTGTTTGAAACAACACCTATCATTTTTATTATTTAAATATTACAAAAATAAAGTAATAAATGTAAGGTACTTATTTATAAGCTCAGGGACTCCGGCTCGGAATAAAATAAATTAACTTGGCTTCCATAGTCTTATCTTCACATATAATAAATATTCCTTACTAAAGTATCTAAATACATAGTGAGTGATATCTGTCTCCTAATTATCCGGCAACGTATTATAAGCTACGAAGCTACACATGCTCCAACCATACTAGAAATTCTCTTGAATTAAATGAAAATGACCCACGCGACTAATTATTACAAAAATTGATGCGTAATCGTTTGGCTGCAGGCTTCCAAGTTATACTCTAAGGTTCAGATTACCTAGCGATTGTAGGTAGAGCAGAGGTAACCACAGAGCATAAAAGTACAAAAACAGCGAGAAAAGGCGCAAAGTGGATTTATGTGCGTATCTGAAAGAAGTTATATTTTTATTATTTCAAAACATAATTGTACCAAAAGGTTGAATAAAGATATAAAAAACTTTGTTCACAATTACTTTGATAATATTTAGTAATTTAAATATTTAGATCCTTACTCCATGATAAATTTATGCTAAATTTACATTTGAGTACATCTTTCTGGACTATATCTCTGTGAGAGAGAATTAAGAGTGGAGATGTAAATTATTTATAAAGGACATACACATTGCATAGTAGAATATAATTTCTAATCGAGCCCATATTCAAATCAATTAATATAAATGCACATGTGTTATTCCCAAGTAAAGTATTTCCCAGTAATTTAAATTGTACCCTGATAAACATGAATAAAACTGATTACAGAGATTGACTACGTCCTAACTATTAGATATAAATCGAGTGATATATTATTAGTGTATTTTTTATTAATGTGCGTAAATACCTAAAATCGTGAATAAACTATCACATAAGTTGAAAGCACTATCCAAAAAAAGCACTTTCTTAAATATGCAATAATATTAGTATAGTTATTATAATTTTGTGCATAGTTAAAGCCATATTAATACTATATTATGTGAAGATTACTAATAATGACAAATCAAGTAATAATAAGTCTTATTTTTGTTTCTTTTTACGTAAATATTAATACCTATACTAATATAAAAAAATAAAGTAAATAGTTATATTATGGCACAAATTATCAAGCCATTAACTAAATCCTCAAAAAATTAAAATTAATTAAATTTAGCAATAACTCCAAATTAAGAATAACTGGATATAGAGAGGAGAAACAAGAATGGAAGGATCGATGCGTAAGTAGGAATTCGAGAGTGTCAAAAAGAAAGAGAATATATGAAGATCAATTGAAAAGAGAGAAAGAAAGAGAGAAGAACATTAAGTAGAATGTATTACCAATTGAAATCGCTCAGTGTATTTGTTTGCAAAGTGTCAGATTAAGAGAAGAAGAAGATGTAAGAAGATTTATAGCATTTTCTAAGAGATTAATTGGGGATCATGAATAGATCTCTGAATTATAATATGCATTGATTGCGCTGTACTAAATCTTTGGAATATTAATACCTTACCACTAAAAGCGAGAATAGTCTTTCCATTACTTAAAGAAAGGATAACAAGAAATTCTCAGAACCTCTCAGCGAAAGTTCTTACTTTCATGTCTTCCAATATGTACTTGCCCTTTATTTGTTTAAATATGGAAAGAAATAACAGTTCTAGGTTATCTCAATAAGTGCCATAAACGCAACAGTGCGATTCAGAGAATCATAATACACCGTTGCAAGCCTCTCACACACCTTGGAGACACAAATATGTTGACAAATACCTTCCCAATACAGTCAAACTACCTCATGGTTGGATATTCTGTGTTTTTTTTTTAACCTTACCTTAATTCATCTCCTGTTCTAAATAGCCTCCTAAGAGCCTTTGTGAAGCACCGTCATACCTATATTAACCGATACTTAGGATGTATGGCCTAATCATACCCCCTCAAGACCCCCACACTCGCAATCACTTTCGCACATTCTCGCCTATGTTTCAGTTTTTCTTTTATATAGTTTTATTTCTATTTTTCCTTTATTTCCTTCTCCTTCAGATTACCGTCTGTAGTTGTACCCATATTATTTTGGTCTCAGGCGTTCAACAACAACCAACAACCAAAAACGGTTTAGCCTTCGCGCCTTGAATTGTGTACTTCGACCCCCTCTCCCCATCTGATCTTGAGGGCAAGACACGCTCCCTCAACGTTCCCCCCCATTAGTAAAGAAATAGGAGGAGGAGCAGGGGATACGAAATTAGAGCTCTGTCCGGCTTAACACTGGAGGGGCTTCAGTGACTAAATTAAGAAGAAGGAACCCAGTTAACCCCCCCAATCGACCGCTCCACCCCCGCCCTAAGATAAAAAAAAATCTTATTGTCGAGACGAACGTAGTCGGCACCAGCCCGTTTTTGGCACCTGCGCGTTTTGGAATAATATAAATATTATAATATACTATATTATAGTATATATAAAATATAAGGAATAATAATATTTTTAATATATTTTTATATACTATAAATAATAATAAAATATAATTACTATTATATACCTAATATATATATATATATAACGTTTTCTATATTATTCCAGATAAACTTAATCCATGACTTATTTAAAGTCACTTTATACCGTCCATATTCTTAAAGTATTTAGTAATTTCTTTATATTTTATCTTTATTGAAATTCTATTTTAAAATTTAAAATATTATGTAATAATTTAAATTATTTGTCTCAAAATATTTTTAAGTATATCAAAATTTTATACTCTAAATTCACAACACCATCTCCGCCATTATTGGCATGAACTGCCGCCATTTTTAAGAGTCTTAAAAGCTGATTTTAAATAAGCGGTTATCTACCTTTTTTCTTGAATTTTGCATAATCTTATTATATAGATATTATAAGTAAAATATATTTGACCAATTCTCGCAAAAAAATAAGAATATTTTAATCGTAACATTTATGAAATTTGCAAAAAAATAAATCGTCTATAGGTTATACTCTAGTGACTTGACCGAAGTAGTATACACAAGGCCAGAGATCGCGATAGTTATTATATTATTATATTATATTATAAAAATATTATATATGAAAATATATTATATATATTAATATAATATAGTAATATAATTATAATAATTCATTATTATATTATATATAATATATCAATATAATTATTATTATAGTATAAAATAGGTATATATAAAAGAGGAAATAATTTATAAAGATTCATAATGGTATAAATATTTTTATCAAAATATTATTTTTCGCATATGAATTTATAAAATAAATTGGTGATCGCATCCATATTGTTTAAATCCTTGTACATTTATTATATATCATAATATATTATATAATTTTATATAAATAATATATTATTTATATCAGCCATTTCACTATTATTTTTTTCCAATCATTTTATATATATTATTATAGATATATATTATATATAAGTGCACGCAGGAGAATATTATATATAGATAAATATTATAGATATATATAATTTAGGTTAATTAGATGCACATATAATAATTATGCCTGAGTACTATATATTCTTATAACACACATATACTATATTAATAATATATATATATATAATTATATTATATTATTAATTTACATTATAATATTAAGTAGTAGAAATATATATACAATATCTTATCATCCAAAATTCTCTATATTTATTATATATTGAGTTATATCTATCGATAAAAAGTATACCCTATATTATTACCTAGATTTACTCTCTGTTCTGCTCCACCGAGACTAGACCCCCTACCTTCATTAAGTGAAGTGGTGCATCTTCTGTATTGGTTCAGTAAACGAACTAACGTAATATGTATGAGAGTAAGCTCACATCCTTTCTCCCCAACCAATCTCTACCGGTAATCTCTTTTGAAGACAAGTCTCTAAACCTCTACCTCTTCTATGAAATCTTACCCTTCTAAAGAAATATACTCACAAAACATTAAATACTAAAAGGGGACTGAACAAATATAATCTCCTAATATTTATACTATTTCTTTTAATTAATTTCTTGTTTGACAAGATACATAGCCAATTAAATTACATTCGTGAACATTGCAACTAAAATTCTCAATGAAACAATTACGCTCGTACTATCTGTCTCATGCCACTTATGAGATTTGTTTAGCACTATTATTATGAGATATGATCGAACTAGTCCAGAATGTAAAAGTTTACTGTAGTTGATGGGGAAAAATAAATACACAGTTTTCTTGAGTTTTTTGAATACAATAATAAAATTAGCACCAAGCAGACCGATATATTTATTATAATGTAAAAAAATATTCTAAATTGTCTAGAATACATTACCATGATAGGTCATAACGAAGATCACCATATTCACGGTATCATATGATCTAGACTGTTAGACCACGCCCTCTGATGTTAAGTACTTGTCTGCAGGCACATCTATCACACAGCTACACAAGCCACAACACATACACACACACACATCACATCACATCACACCATCCACACACACGGTGCACCACACACACACACACACACACACACATCACTACCGCACACACCACACATATAAATAAATACTATAATATAAATATTAATATATATGTTTACTTATCAATAAGCGATATATAGATAATATAGACAAAATAATAATTATATTTCACTGTTTATTGTTATATCTATTTATATACTTTATAATAATATTATGATTTAATTAATATATTTATATATAGATAATATATAATATTATATTAATTATATTAGTATATAATTATATGAGTCGCGTTCAAGCAGTCAGCCAGTGGCAGTCAGAATCATTACTCTCTCTCAAAATATCAAACACTTCTCTTTACTGCATGCCAATGAGATCTAAGATTACAATGATGGAATAAAGATAAAGAAGCGTTGACGCTTATAGCTAAAACTACAGATTATAAAACCGCGATATTCTCTGGATAATATAGTAAACTCAATTATCCCTAGTCATTGCATGCTTTCGACAAGAGTCTGCACTGAAGCAAAATGAGAAATTTATTGGCTTTTTAGAATCTGGAAGCGCTTGTAAGCATAAAATACTCAATGCGGAAACCAATGACGATGAATTTCCATCACGACCAATATGAACTGAAGTAATCATCTCCTGAGAAATAGTTATGGCTTGTTTTCACACGATGGCATAATATCTACGATGTCTGCAAAAAGGAGGAGTCCAAGATCAATAATGCAGTGGAAAATGCATATAAAAGAACTTTAAATCAAAGCCATTTTGCTAAGACTAAATCTAATTATAAATATTTATATCCACATAATACCAGAATCCGCAATACTGAACTACAAAGACAGTATTACGTTTTTGTGTCTAGTCGTCTCAAGAAATTAATGTCAAACATGCCAACCTAGCCATACCAGTTTTGATTCGCAACAACACAGAATGCATCAGAGATTATTTAATGAATCTACTTGATACTTAATGATGCTTAGAAATAATATAAACTAACCTTACCTATGAAAGAAATACTGCCACAAGAAAAAGCTGCTTTCAGTTGCATTCCAGCCATGTATCATATAATCTGTCATCATAAATGGCTATTATATGATTTGCGAAGTACTTGACTATGCAATTTAAGTCCATTGTAAAATGACCTTCCAATCCAAAAACTGAATTCGTAAAATAACCTACGCTAGCTATTATATTCAACACATTTGTGAATATTGTTTATGGTCCTTGCTAAAAATTCCGGCATAACTTGACACTCGTGGCATTCAAGAAGATCAATGCGCAATCCTTTATGAATGACAAAACCAAGGAATTACACGGATTGTTGGAGATCTCAGCAGCACCGCACAACCATCCAGCAACAAATCCCACGAGGTGTCGAGAGAAGATCCTCAAAGTCCGGATCGAAATAATTATGACCTCGTTCTTGCTGGGAGTATAAACCGAGTCGTCTATTGAAAATACACCTTCTGAGGCATAACAATGCCTTACCAGCGGCCACAGCACGCATAAGAAGCACGATGGTGTCAAAGAAAAAACAGTCGTATGGGTAGTGTGGACACTGCAGAATGCATTAGAAAAACCGAGAACTGGTGGGAACAAAAGGCCGAGGACAGAAACGAGAGTGAAGAACGAAAAGCGCTGCCCCAAGGGCGAAAGGAGACTAATCTCGCTGGTCCGGCTACAAAAAGCGGAGAGAACTACGCCCGCTACCAGCACCCCACAGGAAATGGGAACGCCGTCATGACGCGGCAAGACAACGAAACGTACGAAGGACGATGAGACGACACGTAAACGGGCGGGCGATGAGAAGAACACAGAAAGGCAGTATTTCTTTATATATTTATATTAATATTTTATTATTAATTACTAATATAATAATTATTAATTGATTTTTTTATAATTATATTATTTTATTTAATAATATAATATCCCAATTATTATTATTTACTTAATTGTCTATTAATCAGTGTATTTGACAATTATGATATTTATCAAACAGAGTCAAATTTTGCCATTAAATCCCAAGAAAATCTACCTTCTTAATAAATTAATTTTGCAACTCTCTATATTGTGAATTTTCCTCATTTATTATTCATATTCTATTGTTCAATAAAATAATTTTCAAATCATTATCATTTAATTATTATCTTTTTATGACAAATATCAAAGTTTAAGTCCTCTTCTAATATATAATAATAATCCATAATACTTATAATTATTATTATTATAATAAATTAATATTATATTAGATAGATATTATAGATTATATTATAATCATATATTATTATATATATTATATACTAAATTATTATTATTAAATATTTATATAATTTTTCCACATAATATATATTTAGAATTATAAATTAATTAATATTATATTATATATTATATATAATATATGATAATTATTATATTATATTAATTATAATTATAGATATATTAAGTATATATATAATATATTATATTTATTATATTTTATTATTAATATTTATATATATAAATATTGTATAATTTATTATATATAATAATAGAATGTACATTATAAATTTCAATAATTTTAAACCCTCCAAAATGTGAATTTACACCCTTCATCGTAATGTGGTTATCCCCAAATTGACATCGATCTAAGATATAAAGCTGATTTTCCTTAAAAACTTTAAAATAATGATATTTCAATAATAATAATAAGATAATAATTATTAATAATATTATATAAAATATATATTTTGATATATATATAAATAATTTAATTATTATATTTATAATTTATTAATAATTTTATTAGATATATAATCATTTACGTATATATTTTATATATATATTTATATTATTAATATAATTTATAATTATAATATTATATTTATTAATATAATTATTATTATAATCTTTATTTAATTATTGTTATATCTAATATTATTAATTATATTAGTGAGAATCCGTCTCTTAATGCCCGTTAAGTCTTATGTGGATTTTTTTAGACAGCAGATTAGTTCTTATCAATATAGTTTAATAATACTGTGGCTTCTTTTCGAATTGCGTTCATGATTTTTTTCTACTACTTTTCTGTTAAGGTAGCAATATTCTGACGCACTTTTGCTCCCAGTATCTGAGTAGAGAAGTGTATGAATGTTATAAATATATGTTTATAGATTATAATTTATAATAATTATATTTAATTATATTATAATAATATTATTATAATTTATATAATTAATATTATTATATTATATAATATTATTATTTTTTTATATATAAATAAATTTATATAATTATATATTATATTATATATATAATACTATATAATAATTATTATATAATATTTATTATTATAATATATATTATATAATATGTCTTAATATTATATTAAATTATAATAATATATTATTATATTATATATTATATATATTTATATTTATATATATTATTGTAATATTTATATTAAAATTAATATATATATTAATAGATATTAAATTATAATAATTATATATATATATATCTTTTATATATAATTATAATTACATTATATTATAATATTATAATATTTTATATATATATATTTATATATTATGTATATATTAATAATATATATATATATAATATATATAATATATATATATAATATAATAAATATATATGATATATAATATAGATAGATATATTATATTATATAAGTTTATATTTCTATATATATTTTTAATATATTATTCTATAATAATATATAATTAATTATATATATTAATATATATTGAAAATTAAAAATTAATATAATATAATATATATATATAGATATATAAATGATTTTTCTTATATATAAATATGATTTTTAATATATCATAAATTTATTATTATGTATAAATTATAGATAATAATATATAGTCTATATTTTAAATTTTATATTTTATATTGATTTTATAATGTATATAATTATATATTTATTATGATATTATTTATATATTATCCATATTTTATTTATTATATTATATATATATTATATATAAATATATATAATTATTATTAATATAATTTATAAGATTATATATTATATATATATTATAATATTATTTAATATATATATTAATATAATATAAATTAAGATATATTTATATTATATAATCTAGATATTTATAAATTATATATATTAGATAAATAATATATTTATATTTATATTATTATAAATTATATTTAATAATATAATAATATATTTATATATATAATAATCAATTATTATTAAATATATATATTATTAATTAATATATATTAAATATATAAACTGATAATATATATATTATATATATAAAATAATATAAATATATAAATATCCTAATATAACAATCACTATTCACATCTATACTTTTCTTCTGCAGATGCACTCAGTTTGCTTTTTATAAATTCCAGCTTTTAAATTCTCAGCTGATGTGCTAAGGTTGTATATATTATACATAATTATAATATATATGAGAGTAGATATATAGTATATATAATTAATATATGATTATTAAATTTTTATTATTATATTAATTATATATATGTTTATTATTATATTTAATATATTTATATTTCATAATATTTTATATTATATATATTTATATTTTATTTAATTATAATATATTAATATTAATTATATAATATAATTAATGATAATTTATATATAATATAAATTAATATATTGAGTTACTTCTCACGTGTATCAAGACAAGAGAGAAGAAAGCCGCAAGCGAAGAACGAGAGTAGTAGTAAAGAATGATATAATTAGTGAAGAGAGAAAGAGCACTCGTAGAGAAGAGGAGTAAGCTTGTGTGTAACTGTAAGTTAGAAAGACTTCCTCCATCGATTATCAAGATTAATAAGGTAAGTATATATAACCATTGAAAGGAAATTGAATAATACTGAAATATCCAATGTTGCTGTATAATGGTATGTTCGCAAATATTTGTATATTATATTAGCATGATAATTATAATTATACTGTTTTACACTGTATGTATATTGTAGAATATGTTACTGCTCTCTTTTTCGGGTTGTGAAAGTTGTTCATTCTTCAGTTGTTCTTATCAGTTAATTTCTATGAAATAAATAGAAAATTATAAGCTCCAGCAAGCAAGAGTTAGGTTTATATTAGCCATTTAATTCCAAGACCATAAATATACAAATGTAATTTAATGCACTAGTTAGATCCGATCTAAAATCTTCAAAAATTCTATTAGTCAGGAGGTATAAGCCATAATTTAAATACGCCATTATAAAAGATGTGATAGTTACACAACTTAAAGGCTAGTATATAAGTTTCCTTTATTCACGAACACTATTGAGATGAATAGATTAACAGACCTATAATGTTGTATGTGAGTCATTTAGGATGAACGTAATTTCCTTTATTCGCGCTATTCATCTGAGACACACGAAAATTATATTTATTAGCGTGTTGACAATAATTGTCCATTTTAACATCACATTTTTTTGGACAGGGCAGTTCGCTTTGGCGTAGAGTAATAAATAATAAATAATATAATATATATAATTAATAATAATATATAGTAATATAATATATGATTATAAATATATTTATAATATATTAATATATAATAATATATATAAATTAAAATATATAATAATATATATAATTTATATATTATTTATTAATATAATTATATAATATTATTAATATTATATTATTATTTATTATTAAATTAATTATATTATTATATTATATTAACAATAATAATAAAATATTAATTATATTAATATTAATTTATAAATATTATATTATTAATATATATTCTTTATATAATTTAATTTTTATATATATATATAAGTTAATATATTATATATATATAAATATATATATATTATAAATTTATATATATAAGTATATATATATTAATTAAATTATATATATTTAATTATAATAATATATTATATTCATATAATATATAGATTAATTATAGTATAATATATTATATATATTATTATTAATATTTAATATATTATAATAATATATAATATACTAATATATAATATATATCCAATTATATATAATTATATAAATATATATTTATATAATAATATATTATAATATAATTATATTATTTAATTAATTAATATATTATATAATATATTATTATAAATATTATATTATATTAATATAATATAGATTAATATACATTAATATATAATATATAATTATATAATTATACTAAATAAATTATATATAAAATTATAAGTTATAATAATAATTATTAATATATTATTATATAATATATACTATATTATAATATATTATAATACATTATATATATATACATATATATATAAAATTAATCCACAATTACCATATATATATACGTATATTTATATATATTATATAAAAAGGATTTTTTAGCTTTACCGTTGTGGTCAATATCAGTTGTTAGATATAATAATTCAAAAAAATTGTGATAATATAAATTTTAACGGATACTAAAAAGATAACGGAGGATAAAAAAACTGAAGTTTATTCGGATGCGTACAACATATAAAAAGATAAAAAGTGCGAGTAATCCGTTACTTCACGTTAGTCAAAAAATACGAAATCCCTTAATAGTAACGGATTTCAGTGTCCATCAATACTCTGCAACATATTAATATATATAAATTATTAAATATAATATTTATATTATATATATAAATATAATTAAATATATCTATATCTATTAATTATAGAATATATAATTATATATAATAAATAATATTATAAATAATGATGTAAATAATATTAATATTAAATAAAAATAATAAATGTAAAATTATATTAAAATGTATATATTAACAAAATTATATAAAATATATAAAACTAAAAAAGAATATTTATATATAAATTTCAACATTTTGTTCGATGAACAATATAAACAAAGATTTTTATAAATAATTAAAATTTATACAACAGGTTGGGCGTTCTAAAACTGACTCAATACATAATTAAGAAGTATTATATATAAAATGAAAACAATAATTCAAATTATTTAATCGTTTAAATATATCTAATGATATTTTTTAATATTATGTTGTTGTACTATGGTCAATGTATATAAATTTATCATGAATTAAGGGTATATCTAGCTTAAATATGCAACCATAATTAGTTCCTCACTTGTTTATTTTGTAGCCCAAAATAAGTATAAATAATATGATATAATATGTTGAGGTTTTTGGGATTTAAGGATTGAGACTTTAATGCACCCAAACCCAATATTAAATTTCAAGTTAGTAAAATAGCATATATTTGTTACGTATAGCCAATATAAATATAATAATAATTTTATTTTATAATAATACTAAATAAGATAAAAATAATATAAACACTCAATATAAGTATAAATAATTAACTTTGAAATTAATTTAAATAATTGATATAAGTTAGATAATAATTATATTAAATATAATATAATATTTATAATAAAATGAATAATAAATATATAATAAAAATAATAATAATAATATAGTT
>JABUQX010045255.1:2500-50000 GCA_015478945.1 Trachelipus rathkii | reverse complement strand
CCACTTCAACTAGAATCTTTTTCTCTTATCTTGGGTGGTGTGTAGTTGCTGCGATGAGAATTTTTGTTGTGCCTGCTTATGGCGGTGTTTATGATCTGCTGTATGGGTTAGCGGCTGTGTGGTTTGTGTTCTTTCAGCGGTCGGTAGGTGCTTGTCGGCAGCTGTGGGCTTGATTGTGGTCGTGCGTCGGCGGGTCGCTGTGTCGGGTTTGTCCGTAGGTTCTTTTGGGGCTGTTCGGTGTGTCGGTGTGCGCGCAGGGTTGAGTGGTGCTTGTGGGCGGGTTGGGGCCTGCCGGTGCGCTGTTTGATTGCCTTTGTTGCGTTGGCGTGGTTGTTCTTGTGGTAGTTTGGTCAGGTTACGCGACTGTGATGGTCCGTGGGTTTGGGTGCGACGCTGGTGGTGGCCGTGGCTTGTGGTGCGGCTTTGCGTGTCTGGCTTTTTCTGCGGTTTCGTCGGTGGGGTTTGTTTGGTAGTTGCGAGGTGGTGGTGTTTGCTATTCGGTGCTTTGTGGTTAGTGTGTGCATCTGTCTGGTCGTGGGCGCCGTGGTGTGGGGCTTTGGCCGCATGTTGCGCTCTGTGTTCGCCGTCGGTTTTGCTGGCGTGGTTGCTTTGGCGGGGGGCGTGGGTGTGATTGTCTTGCGCTTGTGTCCTCTGTGTGTGTCGTGTCGGGGCGGTCGGCGCTGTCGGTTCCGTCGGGTTTGGCCCGGCTGTGCGTCCGTCGGGTCTGGTTCGCGCAGATCTCGTTATCCGGCTGGGTGACGTCGTGTATGCGCGCACGCTTCGCGGCTGCTGCTGCTGGGTCGTGGTATGGTTGGACTGCGGTCCTTGCCCTCGGCTTGTCGCAACGTGTGATTTTGCGGTCGCTGCTTGTCTTCCGCGGCGCCGGTTGTTGTGGTCCGAGTTGGGATCATAGTGCGCTGCGTAGGTGGGAGTACTGTTTTGAGCACGTATTGTGCGTGGGTTGGGGTGCTACCTCTTTGCAGGTGGGCGTTCGGTTGGTTTTGGATAATATTACCTGGAGCACTCGGGTTGCGGTTTTCGGTGGCGGGTGGTCGTTTGTGGCTCCCTTATCCTCTTACTAATTTCAGTTGAATTCTTGGGCTCTGGAATTTAATTGCAGGTAATTATACAACAGGCTAAGGGACTTAAACTAAGAACAGTGCACTCAAACGCTATCTTGTTCTAACTACTAAAATGAAAAATTTCTGGCTCTCAATTGCTCAAAGAACATCTCTAATAAGCTTTAGCAAATTATGCCTTTTCCTCTTTATTTTGCTCTGAAAAAGGATCAGTGAGCTAACTCTCATGACTGGAAAAGGTCTTAGTCTTTTTTTCTGCCTCTTTTTTTCTAAATTCTACCCTGAGTGATTCTGGCATTCCCTCCTCTATTAACTCCTTATCTCTCAGGTTTCCTATGCCTCTTCCTGTGTGATTACATATGATCCGGTGCATGGCGATTCTGAGAATCTTATGAATGTCAGGAGAGGCTAGTGACCCAGATGTATTTCTCCCCATTGTCTTGAAGGTAGTGCTTCTGTAGCTTGGCGCCCCTGTCCTTGTCAACTCTACTTGGTATGCCTTAATGTTAATGTATTTCCTCAGTGCTGGAAGTGTGCATATTTCCAGCCAATCCCAAAAAAGGGTAGCTGCTCTGATCCTCTAACTATCGTCCTATAGCTCTCACTTGCATTCTATTCTATCTAAAATCTTTGAAGCTCTTCTTAATTCATTTCCTGTATCATCTAGTCTCATTCCCTTCTTTCAGATCATCAGTATGGCTTTCAATGATCGAGATCAACTGGTGATATACTTTCATATCTGATTTATGGTCTGCCCTTAGGGATGACTATGGGGAGTCCTGTATGGTGGTGATCAACATATCAAAAGTTTTTGGTTGGGTATGGCATGCATCCCTACTCTTTAAGCTTCTTTCCTTTGGGTTTCCTCCTCCTCTTTGCCAACTCTTGTCAAACTTCTCTCTAATCACTCCATACCAGCACTCATTGATGGAGCGAGTTCTTCCACCTTTCCTGTTAATTGTGGTGTTCTGCAGGGTTCTGTTTTAATTATCTCCAACTTTAAATGTTCTTGCTTTTCAGCTGAAGTGACTTCGATTGGGATTTTTAGAATTAATTATAAAAGAATATATTTTAATATTAGGCTACGTATTTGTAAATATTTTTGCTCTTTTGCATCTAGAGTTGCCTCTTGTTCTTCAGTTTTCAGATTCTATTCTTTCTGTCTTGGATGGTATTTCCCAGTGGGGCCACCACAACCTTGTGAAATTCAACTCTTTAAAAACAATTTCTTTATACACCTCCCAATCAACTTTCCTATTTTCTTCAATGGCTGTAACATCTCGCCTGTGAACAACATAAACATTCTTGGTTTGAACATAAACAAAAAATTATCTTAGAAACCTCATATCACAGCAGTTGCTAAGGTGGTCTCAAAGAAGCTGGGTCTTCTGTTCAGGTTGCAGGAATATTATTCCTCTTCACAGCTACTCCAATTATATGAGGGCCTTATTCACCCTTGTTTGGAGTACTATTCTCACATCTGGAGGGCCTCCTGCTCCACCCTTCAGGTTGAATCTAAAGCTATGAAACTAATAAACTGCCCCATTCTTTCAAACTTTGATCCTCTGTCTCTGAGACGTGATGTTAGTGCACTATCTTTTTCTTTAGGTACTACAATGGCAGATGCTTGTGGGAGTTGGCCTCTCACATTCCACCTATATTGCATCACCCATGTAACACGGGTTCCTTGCTCTCACATGAATTTTGTGTGAATATTGAAAACCCTAGGCACATTCATTGTGGTACCTCCTCCTTATGTGGTGCCTCCTCTTCTGTTCTGTGGAACTCCTTGCCATCTTCTGTTTTTCCAACTGTATTTGATCTTTCTCTCTTTAAAGCCCACATCTGCTCTAACCCTAAGAGATTTGCTTTAGGATTGGACTTGGGTGTGTTTTTCTGTATTAGGGAAAAAAAAAAACACTTTTGAGAACATGAATTTCTGTAAATGATGACATTGAAAGAATAACTCTATTCTGATTATATTTGTTGATGCTGTTATGTTTTCAATGTGTTTAGTAGCCTAGTTGATGTATATTTGTTTTGTTTTGTTCAAGTTGAGCAGTTTATAATTATTTAAACTAAAATGTTTCAATAGTCATAAGTCATAATAATGTGAAAACAGGAAAACAATGAAAAAATTTGCCAATTGGAAGATCTTTTTGAATGAATTTTAAGTGGTCAACTTACGTATGGAAGTTGAGAAGAGAAAATTTAGAGATTTTTCCAGTTCTCGCGAAAATGTTTGCTAATTATTTCTTTGATAATAATTAAAGCAGTTTAGCATTGATTCAGAAAGGTGGACAGAAAATGTGAGAATAATTAAAAAGAGATGTATTCATAGGAGGAGTCCAGAAGAGCAATGCCCATATCATAATAGTGATATGGGCATTGCTCATATCACTATTATGATATGGGCATTGCTCATATCATAATAGTGATGGTATATTAATGTTGATTCAATTTGAGTAGTTAGAAAGAAATAGTAGAAAGTTTGTTAGAGCATAAAAGTTGATAATGCAAAAACCCCTAAGACTGCATTTTTTAATTTATTTTTTTAGTGGTATAAATGGATCTATTTCATATATGTGTGATGTGATGTGATACTGTCCCCTTGCTAAAGTAGCAACTAGTGCAGCATTAAAAGTTTTGGAGATACCTCAGAACTTCTATGACTTCTTTATAAACTCTAAATAGACATAATATGAAGAGCAGAGGAAAATTTGATTTTTGTCATTTCAAACAAGAAAAATTATATTTGTGCGAGACTGTGGCAAATAGATAGATGAAGGAACTTTGTTTTTGAGATTTTTAAATATTATTTTTTTTCTGCCACAAATACACAAATTGAAAAGATAAGAACTCGGCTTCCCTGAGGCCGCCTTCCTAGAAGTTTGCTATTTAAATTGAAAAAGCGATAATGTTGGTGAAGTTTCAGTGCAAGAGTTAATATGCAGTAGTTTGACAGGTTAAATGTCATTAAAGACAAGTAGAGGGAGAATTATGCATAAAATAGCACTGAGGAATGCCACTATTAATAGAATAAATTTAAATTGAAAGGTGTCTGTTTACAACAGCTACTTACAGAGAGGCCTGAAAGTAACTGTTGTAAACAGCTACTTTCTGGCCTCTCTGTAAGTGGCTGTTGTAAACAGATATATACCACAATAGCTACTTACAGAGAGGCCAGAAAGTAGCTGTTTACAACAGCTACCTTCTGGCCTCTCTGTAAATAGCTGATGTAAACAGATACCGCAACAGCTACTTACAGAGATCCCAGAAAGAATTTGGTGTTCAAGGAACTATTGCTTTCTTGGTTCTTGTTATTCCTCAAAAGAGCATAGTATCTCCATCATGATCATGATTGATCATCTCTGGTTTTATCATAATATTGGATACAGTTATTGAGTGATTTAAGATGTGTAGGTGTTTAGCCCACACAAATCCCAACTTGGTTTTGCTTTCCAGATTGACCAGGATTCAAACCTCAGGGTATAGTAGGGAATGTGAGTTCATAGTTACCACAGAGCTACAGGACAGGTCAAAATGTCATCCTTCCCTGTGATGAATCAAGGACTCTGGTCTGCTGTGTGACAGGCGAGATACTTACCACTATTCTACTGAGGAGTCTAAGAACTGTGCTTACTAAATAAAATAAATTCGAAAATTCAACATTTATTAACAAAAATTATTGTTAAAATGGAAAAAAATATATGATCACAAAGTTTAATTCTAATAAAATAAAAGCAAGTAAAAAAAAAAAGAAGGTAATTTAATTTAGAGTATATATTTGAGTTTCTGCATTGTTAAAAATATTTACAAATAAAAAGTACGGTAGTAGTAGTAATTGATGATAATAGTGAGGAATGAGAATATATGGATATCCATGAGTGGAAATGTGAAATAGTAGTGTATTTAAATATGCTACTATTTATGATATGTCAATATATGATCAATTTTTTTTAAGTTAAAATATTGTAATATGCTAAGTACTCTCAAAAATACTGTTACATAGTAATACATACAAATAGTGGTGTTAAATAAAAACAAATAAGTAATTAGTTCAATTTAATATTTTTACAATATAATCTACGACCATTATCAGTGCAAAAAATGATCGCTTTTTGCCTTAACACAAGCCTTAAGTCTGTGGGCCAGTTGTCTAATATTGCAGCATGTATGACCTCCATTGAAAAGTTCTTCAAGTTAGAACTCGCTTTAAAGGACCAATATTTGGGTGTCATCTTGAGGAGACCAAAATATAATTCCATAAGCTAAGCTTGAATAGACCTTTCTTTATGTGCTGGTGCTGAATCCTGTTGAAAGGTCCATGGTTTATTTTGAAAGGGAAGTACCTTAAAGTACCTTCTTCCATAATTTTTTTTTTTTTTTGTATACAGCTACCGAGGTTTTAACACGTTTTTACAAAATAAATGTCAGTGACCCCATTGTAACTCTCCACAAAGCTATTGCAGAAGGTGGATGATGACCTCTTTGTACATGTTATGTAAGTTTGCTGCTTCCTTAGATGACAGCATACACCAATCATTTTCTTTGTTAAATATTCTTCCATGGTAAAGATTTTTTTTTTTGTCTTTAAAGACAATTTTATGATGGTGATCATGCGATATATTCGATTCAGACTTTGGAGAGGTAGGTTGGCTTATCAAACAGGAGAAAGAGAAGGAAAAGAGAAGAGAAAAGAACAAGTGAAGTGACTATTCAGAAGAGGGTTGAAGATCTTGGCTCATTGATCATGTGAAGGTTGCAACAAGTTGATTGGATGGAATGACATCGTAGAACGGATTTGAAAGACAGAAAAATAAATTTTTTTTGATGTTTTCAAAGAACTAAATTTGTATTTTCGGAAAAAATATTTTTATTAAATTAAAAATTATACTTTCAAATTTGAAAATTATGTATCTGTGATTTTTGCGGTGAATGTTAAAATAAGTTTGGAAATCAATGAAACTCTTTTTGAAAAATTTTTCAGTAACCAATGAGTAATGACTTCATCGACAGGATTTGGGAGTAAACTGTGTTGTTGTGAATGCTCTCCAAAAACCTACTTCATTTCATCGGCTCATTAAGAGGGGCTGCTCCAACAACTCCCACAAAGCTTTTGTTGCTAAAGACGATAAACGAGAGAGAGATCCATTCTGCACAATCCACACACATGCACTAATAGGTATCAATTAGTAAGTGATAAAAAGTGATAGGAGAGCGTTTTTTTTTTAATCACCACTCCGCGCGAGCGTGATATTGTTAATACGTTACTATCATTCAGCTGATAATCTAAATACTCTACAAGTGGTACTACAACCAACACCATCATGAGTCAAAATCACCATACACCCCAATAACCCCACCTTAATACACTATCAACACTAATAAAATATGATCAATGTATTCACAGACAGAATACGATATTTAAAGATATAATACACTAGTAATAATAATCAAACACCCACTATAGATGATCATAGTACGACTAAAACAGATAGGCACTCAAAATAAATCTATAGACCATCTCGATAATCAATAGCGATAAGACTCTCACCAATACTATAAATAACAAAAATAAACATAATAACACACATAACAAAAACCACCAACATACCACACCTAATTACAATAGTACAATACCACACACACAACATAACTAAATACAACAAATATAAATCAATCTCAAAAATAAATAAACGCTATAGAGACTGAATAAACATCACATATGCGATACAAAATAAAATCGACCTATTTCAAAATCGTTCATAATAGCTCTAATCTTCCAGATATATCTGCCTCACTTTATTACTGAGAAATGCTACAACTCTACATTCATAAATATTATTATTCCTTTAAAATACAGTCAAAATTTACTATATAATACCCAAACAACGCTCACAATCCAACACCTCAAATAATCACACATCACCACACCACACACACCCAACCACAGCACTAACGAGCATACTCAGTGGTGAGATGTACACCCAACACACCAAACAACATAACCCCACCATTACCAAAAAACCTATCTCCCAACAAATCCCCTCACAACCAACCAACACACACACCCATCTCCAAACAACCACACCTTCCAATCTCAAACACCCAACAAAACAAAACCGAGCACCACAAAAGCAAAAACAACACCACATACAATAAAGCAAACAACGAGCGACGGACGTCACCACACCAAACGAGCTCATATCCAACGGCCAACCCTTGAGTCGCGCAGTGGGAGAGCGACAATGTGAGCTACCTCTTCCAACTACAACCTTAACAAGGGCTCTCTCATCAGAAGCTCACACCACACACTCTGCTCACAAAAACAAAATCCCACAAACACATGAATCCTTAATCAACCCAAACGTAAACCCCCTTCAGCCCCACCAAAACCAAAAAACACACAACCACCAACAAACAACACCACTCCAACCACCCAACTACAACAACCAGCGATCTTACATCAAGAGAAGATCATATCATATATGCACCCAACCCAACTTCAGCAACGGACAGCGCCAAACAACCAGAAGCGATCTTATCCACTTCTCTCTGTAAAACACACAACACAACACCCAAAAAACACAAAACAACCAAAAAAACCACACCCACACCCACCCCAACCCAACCCCCCACCCAAACCCAAAAAACCCCACCCAACCACCCCACAACCCCCACACAACACCCCCACAACCCAACAACTTCCAAAACAACACCCCCAACAACACCTCAAGACATCCATACCCCCACACACACCTCAACCCACACAACACATAACCAACCACACCACAACCACGCAACGATATGCTTTTAGACAACAAATCTACACCAATACACCAAATTCCACAAACACCCCACAATACCTAAAAACACACCACAACTAAAACCCCAACCATCCCAACCATAATAAAATCACATTCTAAGAACGACGCTAAACCCACCATTAAACTAAAACGGACTCTCTCATCTCCACCCCCCCAACCCTGACAGCAGTACCCCAAACCCAAATCACCAACACATTATCTGCTAAACCAACAAACCCTACATCCATCACACAACTTACCCAAAACTCTTATAAAGGCTATAAACACCTAACAACCAATATAAAAGTACACAACAACTTGAAAGTACTCACTAATCCAATACAACAAAAGGCGCATCAAAATCTCACTCTATTATCCACACAACAGCGAGCTAATATGCCACCATCGAAATATAAAAAATTTTAAAACAAAACCCCTCATAAACACCACAAAGACAATCAAAACATCTTATGACAGTGACTCCCATACACCCACCCAAAACCAAAAAAAACACACATCCAACAAAATCACCCACACAGACCAAACACACACCACTACAACACCAACACTCACAACACAACCACACCACCCCACACCCAACCCTCACCAAAACCAAAAACCAATCAAACACCACCCACCAAAAAAACAAACCACCAACTAAACACACAATCAATATCCACAAACTAAACACACCCAAAAAACAACCAAACACATCACCCACAATCAACAACCCACCAAACCAACAAACTAACCTACCCACACCACAACACCACACCGCACACCAACTACATCCCACGAAGACCACTAACCACTAAAACAACTAACCTCAAACCAACACAACCAAAACAGACAACAACAGCAACAATAACCCCACCACAGCCACAAAACAACCAAACAAACACCCAAAACATTACAAACCACCTAACAAAACCACAAACACACCAACAAAAAGCCCACCTACAACTACCACACACCCAAACCCCCACAATACACACAACAAACCGACACCCAAACCAACCCCAAATTCACCTACACACACGAACACACCCCCAAATAACCAACCCCACACCCTCACACATAAACCAAACCAACCATACCAAACCAAACAACCACAACAATAACACAATAAGCAGCAACCATCCCAAAAACCCCAATAACCCCACCATAAACCATCAAAACACCCACCAAAATACCACCCAACCACCCAACACCAAAAAAGAATCCAAAGACAACCACTTAAACTCCAACCCCACAAAACCCACTAAAAAACAAACAAAAACAACCTAACCTCACCTAATCATGCTAAGCCATCTCTACAAATTTAAAAAAACACAAGCAGAAAATCAATTCGAGACCATAGCAAAACAAACTCACTCCCAATCCAACCAGCCCTCGTGGTCGTCCTAACACCAACACAAACACAAAAAGAACTATCATAACAACACAGCACTAAACACCACATACCACACAACAAACCTAAGAATATAACAGATCATCTATACAAAATCCACAAACCAACCTACCCACCCAACCAATGCCACCCACGTCACAATATATATCATATCTATCTCTCAATCACACAACTCCAACACCTACCTTAATAAGGCATGAAACTAACCACCAACACATAACAACACAAATGCAGCTATAAAAAAACTATCCAAACCACTACCACAACCAAATCTCCCAAGAGAGCCCAGACCCACCAGTACCACAATATATCAAACCACACCCATCCAACCCCCAGACCAACACCCACCCAAAACCCACCCACAATACACACCACACGCACACAAAATCTGGAACAATTCCTAAACAAACAACTCCTTATCATCATAACTTAACACCACCACACCCATCACCACACACACCCCAAATCCACAAACCACACACCCCACAAAAATCCCACCAATCACACATAACAATTCAGCCACAAAAACTCCAAATAATTCAACCACACAAATACACAACAATCCACCCAAACAAACACCCAACAATCTAACCACGCAAACACCCAATAATCCAACCACACTAAATCCAACAATCCAACAACAAAAACACGCAACAATCCAAGAACACAAACACTCAACAATCCAACCAAATAAATACTCTGAAATTTAAACATAAGAACACCCAACCACACAAACAACCAACAACCCAACCACACAAACAACCAACAACCCAACCACATAAAGACACAACGATCCAACCACATGAACACCTAAAATTCCACAAACAAACACACAGTCACATACCCATACAAAAAAAACAATCACATAACACAACAACACACACAAAACAAAACCCCCTATAACCCCAGCTTTCCCCCGATACTAAACACCTAACCTCCAAAAAGAAATATTTTATATATAATTCCCTTATCCTTCTATACATTCTCACCCTATACTCATCAACTAAACACCAAAGCACACCACTTAATCTGGGCAATAGAGAACCAGCACCTACAAATCTGCTGCAACAGTGAAGTCTACCACTCAGACAAGTTGCCTGATAGCACTGGATAGAATAATCTTACTGCATAGTTTCCGAAATGCCAAAGACCATGCTGGTATGGAGATCACAATTCGACTAATTTCAAACATTTTCCCAAAATATTTCTGACTGGTGATCCCAAGAATCTTTTTGATCGGTAAACGCTGTGCGGAATACCGCCTCTAACGGAAAGAAATCGTTTATACAGCCCAACTCCTATAGTATATTATAAACTCTCTACGCCTACTATATAAACTACAAAAAACATAAACACGCCAATACCCACCAAATGACAGAACCAAACCCACCAATGTCCACACAGATAAACATTATAACAATAGTCAAATTCTTTAAAATGAAGCGAAATACCACTATCACCAACACCATTTAATATGAACCATACCAAAGAACCCACCCCCCAACCTATCACACCACCCACAAAACCCACCAAACACAAAACAAAATGTCATTGACTAGCCAACGTCTCTAATCTAAAGAATATACACTTATTTTCTAACTGGGCTAAAATCAGCACAACACACCCTACAAACAATCCTAGCGCGAGCGCAAAAAACACACACACACCTTTGCCGAAATGAACTAAGAAAACTGAATAGATCACAGAAACAAACAAACATAAATAGTAAGATGATAATATCAGCAACTCACCTATACTCCCTAAACAAGCACCAAATAGACCCTATATATTAAATCAAACCCAAACATGGACGATCATGGACCTATTAGAATCAACAAGAAAGAAACTCAAATGAGACAAAACACCACAAATATTAAAAATCAAACAAACACCACACCACACAAAACCACTCCATAGGGTGGAGAGTTCATCACACAAACACACACACACACCACCATCCCCCACACACCAAGAACCAACCATACATCCCATCCACAGGGTGAGAGTTTCAGCCAGAGTTATTTAAGCCTCTTCCAAAGGAACTGTAGCACTGGTTGACATTGCCAGGTTTAATGTACTGCCATTTGCAAACATATGTCAGCAAGCTCAATGCCTTGCACTTATTTAATTCCATCATTTTTCTGAGCTATGTAACTTAGTGAATGATGCTGTGAACTTATGCCCAAACTGATGTGTAGACTTCATCCTGAAATCAGTTGCTTCCAAGTTGCTGGAGCTCCTTTAATATCAAATTAGAATTACAGGGTCAGCATGTGGCCCTGTAATTCCAGTTTGATACTAAAGGACAAGAGCCTCCCTCAACAGAAAGACTGACAAAATATCCAAAGTAGAATCTGAAGATGTGATACCTCCCTATGTATAAAATGTGGGCCAAAGGTTCCTCATGACATGTTATTACTCACCATGTGTCCAAGCATTGAATGTCATGCCAGGGCCTTAGCCTCCTTCACAGTGATTTCACCACACTGCCTTTATTTACATTGATTGTGGTTTGTCATGCCCAAAGGTCAGCTTTTGGACACCTCAACTATGCTTTTACTTAGAAACGTAGCTGCATTAATTAAGTCCTCTATATAGGTCCCTCACAAGGTTTCTTGAATTGTCCTTTTGGCCATTATTGAGTCCCACTTCAATCTCTGCCCAGGACTCTCTGTAGGGGTGTTTTTTTTTTTTTTTTTTTTTTGAGCAAGTTTATGGTGTAAGCACGAGTTTCATTAGGATCTACAGTATAAGGGCCTGCTGCTAATCATTATTCAGGATTAACAGGTGACCTTGTACTTAAAGATAGAATCACCAAAATTGGTGTGGAGGTTGCTAGCCACAAGTTCACAGATGTTTAGCAGAACCCCTCATTGGGGGCATCTTTTCATGGCTGTAACAGTGACCACACCTTCCTCCCGAGTCCAGAAGTGATTCATCTCGATTTCAAACATTACCTCTATGTGGGACTAACGGCATCTCAAGCAAAGTAAAAGGGAGGATAAATTTTATGCAAGGCAAATTATAATGGACATAAGTTGCCTGGGGTGAATGTGAAGGACAAAATCCAAAGGTTCTAAGACAAATGTGGGAACAAAAGTGAAAGGCCTCAAGAAAAATATGGGGACATAAGCCAAAGACTCACCAAGACAAGTTTGAAGACAAATTCCAAAGGCCCTCCAAGTCAAACATGAAAGACAAACTAACAAGGCCCCTCACACTACCCCTCCCTCCCTTCCAAAATCAAAAGTCCAAAAAAGTCAATGCAACATTATGTAACACTATTCCAAAGCCCTCCCCTGTAAGATAATATGTGAAGAACAAAGGTAAAGGCTTACTCATATAAACCGCAAACAATGTGAAGAGACAAAGCCAAGGCATAAATTCAAAACTGTGAGGGACAAAAGCCAAAACCTCCATTTAATTCCAAATATGAGAACATAATCAATGACCCCCTAAGACTAAGAGAACGGAACGAAAAAAGTTGTGGTTTAATCATATGACGAGAGAAAATATACAAGAACCAAAACTCCAACCTGCGTTGAAGGAAACCAACATAGCGAACAAGCCAAGCGCCACTCACCTAACAAGAACTTCAAGGCAATAATCTAAAACGAATAGACTGTGCCATTCAATCTAACAACCACCAACCAAACTCCAACCAACCACACACACCCACACCAAACCAAAAACAACAACAAACATAAATAACTTTTAAGATTTCCAAAGCTGAGTATAGACTGCCATATTGTAAATAAGGCCACCCCCTCAAGACTCGTTAATGTGACAAACTTTGTGCCAGACGTAATTCACCTTAATCCCCCTAACCAAATCCCCAAGTCCTTTAGAACCCTGTTGTCTCTATTCAACCTACGTCTCTTCCTCTCCCATAGAGTGGACCCTACCCAATTACACTGCCTTAACATAATCTATTATCCAACACCACAATACTACTGCAGGCCTATTAGGAGAGTCCTTTGCTATTAACCACTGCTTATATACAAGCATCAATCCTGGCACTGTCTATCAACAACAACAACCACTTCAACAAACTTCCACCCCAACTAAGTTCCCAGGCTGCACCTAATCACAGATAAGGGTGAATTAGTGGGCCCCCTCAGTTGGCTTCTTTGGAACCGCTATACGGCTGTTTTAAAACCCGCCTTCTTAACCATCCCTTGTAAGAGCTTGTACAGAACCCTGAGGGATGGTTTTCAAATGGCTCAGAAAAATAAAGAAGAGACGACCCTACTATTATGAAACCGGCTCCACCAACCTGACACGACACACACCAGGGCCTTGTTGTGTTGTGGAAATTCTAAATAAAACAGGGGAGTGCATGTTAACAGATTTTGTACAATTGGGAGAAAACTTCCCATTGACATATTCTGTTCCACCTTGGATTTTGGACATCTCTTATTACCTCATTGAGCTTGGACGTAGAATTACATGTTCCACGCCATTTAATTTTGCTCAGTCTATTACCTCAAATTGAGACTTAGGACGCTTGTCTTGGATGGTCACAGGAAATTTAAGAGGGATGGAGAAAAACAGAGAAGAGGAACAACTAAGGATGAGGAAGACAGTTTCTTTAGTCTGACTGAGTCTGAAGATAATTATTCATCTTATATTTCAAACTGGTTAGGAAGAACCTTGGTATTGCTCGTGCGAAGATATAAGTAGAAGAAGAAAGAGTTTGGCTCACGCATATTGAAAAGAGGTAGCATATGAAGCAATTTATTACTAGTTGAAAATTTGAAAAGCTGAGTATATTTTTTTGTATTTTAGAATTTATTTTTCATGATACAATGAAAAATATGTGAGAGTATTGCTCTCTCTAATATAATAATAATTAAAAGATCTGACAAACGAATTATTAAAATATCACTGGATGTGAAGCAGCTAATACAAAAGTATGTGAGAAGCCTCGCACAGGACTCTGAGTGGAATTCTTTTGGAAAGGAATTATTTCAAATATTTATAGAATTTATTTATAGAAGAAGACAGAAAGTTGTGGATGACTTAGTGGAGGATTCTTTCCGGCGAGGCTATTAGGCGCAGTTGATTGAGAGTGGATCTCTTAATACACCTAACGGTTTTAGAGAATACTCTTGAACGGGAGGCTGGGTGCAAACTTACACAGCTCAGCTGTAATTTCATATTATGTTTTCTCTTCTATGACATAAGCTATATTATATATTATGGTTCACAATATTTATACCATGATACTGGTAGTATAAACATATATAGAGTAATAATTTATAATTATAATAATAGTGATAATGACAAAATAATAAGTGATAGTGATATGAGAGAGTAATGTAGAAAATAATGATAACAATCAAGTTAGTCAATAGTTTAGTTAATTAATAGATAAAGTTCGTGTTATGTATGATCAATCAGTTAATGATAATGGAGTTAAGTGGCAGTCAAAGATTATGATAAATATAGGTAATGTTAAAGGAATAGTAATAAATGATCGAATATTAATGGACCTCGATAGTGATGACTAAGGCATTATTAATTGATTATGTTATATAATAGATGGAGCATTAATAATGTATATTAGACACTAGTTGAAATAAAACTAAATAATATATATAATATTATATATATATATATATATATAATATATATATATATAATATTATATATATATTATATATATATATATATATATAATAATATATATATATATTATTATATATATATATATATATATATTACTAATATATATATATATAATAATATATATATATATATATATATATATATATATATATTTATATAATATAATATATAATTTAAATAACTTATGTCTTATAATGTATATATATTATGATATTTTTTTTATTTATTGGATATATTATATTTTATATAGTAAAAGCGCCCGCTAAGTATATAGCTAAATATCTATATAAGGTGTATTAGAGCAACTCGCTACAACAAGGCGAGTGTCCCCCAGATTTACGCACTGGTAATGGTCAGGGTGTGAGATGAAATGTGATGACTATATCTCTCTCTATGAGCTTGTGCTATCTGAGTCCGCTCGGACGTTTAATATATAATAATATACGTAGAGTACATAAATATATATATATATATATACCTATATATCCAAAAATTGAATCTGTAGTATAGCTATAGATTATTGGTAATAGTAGAGAGTAGAAAGTGATAAGAGCTTTAAAGACTTTTTCGGTATACAATAAAATATAAAAATACAGAAAAAAAAAAATAAAATAAGAACATGACACGAAAAAAACAAAAGCATTAAAAAAAAACAAAACCTTCTCTCATGTTCCAAGGAAGACGCTATTATTACTTCACTCCTCCTCTGAAGTTTCTACAGTTTTCTCTTTCCTCTGCTTTACAGGCTTTTTTGCTTAATGCTACACTATATCGTTCGGTGTGACTCTCTCTCCATAGTGTTACTTGGGTAATTATGACAAAGACTCTTGGGTGGGCATAGTCATGATTAGGGTGATATTACTGGGGAAGAATATATAAAGGTACAATGAAATTTCAGATTACACTCAACTCTCATGATATAATATGTGTATGAGTTTAATACACCATGTAATAGTGGTGTGATATTAATAAATAAAAATATATATATAAATAATATCAAATCCAAAAAAAATAAATGTTTATTATTTATTATATTTTTTTTAAACTTTGGAGGGATAAGTAAAAATAATATAAATATATGAACTGTTATATTTTTTTAAACAATTTTTAAGAAAATAAATGAACCTGTTGTCTCATTTTATCTCGTCACCATACTATTAATTTTTTTTATTTCCTTTAATTTTTTTATTTGCTGTTTTTTATTTTTTTTTGAGCTGCGATCATCGTATCTTTTGCACATTCCATCAATAAACAACAACAATTAGTCTTTTGGGATCAAATAATTTTTCGATCAATAGTATAAAGACTGATTATCATAGACCTTACGGGTTCGCGATATATTTGCGCAAAAAAACCATTCTGTCAATCAACTCGGAGGGTGGTAGATAGAAGAAGCAAAGCGAATACACAGGAATGATAATTTGATATAGTTAAGAAGGTTATTACGTATGGTTCTGGTAATGAGCTTTCGTTTTCAACTAACAAACACATAGTTACGGACGATGAAGAATACTCTCACTAGTTTTAATGATTAGTGTGACGCATCGCATGTAGGTTACCGACGATTTAGGTTACTCAATTTTAATGTGTCTGTGCGTGCGTACATGTGTGTACGCTTAGCGTCCTTCGTTATCATCGTTAAATAACACCTTTAACCTTGCAATTCATCGTTGATTCAGTACAGTGTTCAGGGCAATCATTCATCGGATGGATCACTACACACTCTAATTACCACTAAAGTTAACCAACATGATACATATATATACAAAGTGTTTAACGGTGCGGACGAAACGGAAATTATAGCTGAATGAGTGCGCACTACGAGTAACCGCGCGAAATTAGGGTTCAAGCACACAGAAATGGCACCCATCTAGTCCACCACAACATTAGACAAGTTTAACGTAATGTTTCTTAGATTAAATATAATATGAAATGCTACCACACAATGTTTGCTCGCCTTCATCAGCGCCTTCAAGATAATGGGACCCTTCGTCCGGTGCATTGGTGGAAGAACCGCGTAATTTTTGTACTTCGGGCTTTGAAGAAGAAGGTGCTTATAAATTTAGTATTTATAATACTTAAAATTTGGTGTTAATATTTATTTACAGTTGCAGGAAAATCGAAACTCTGGAGACTTTTGTAAATATTTTCTAGAAATTTTAAGAATTAAACTGAAAACATTTCGTGAATGGAAGCTAAAAGCACAACTTTATATTAAACAAAAGTTGATAAATAATATTAATAATAATAACAATACATCAATAATAATAATAATAATAATAATAATAATAATAATATAATCAATATAATAATAATAAATAATATTAATAATAATAATAATAATAATAATAATAAAACGTTATTGAGTCAAAAATCATAAAAATTGTCATAATGCAATAAAATATTTCTCGAATTTTTAAGGGTTTATATATTAATAATATAATATATATATATATATATATATATATATATATATATATTATATATTTATATATTATATAATATATAGTATATATATATTATATAATTATATATAATATATTATTATTATTAATTATATTATTATTATTATTATTATTATTATTATATTATTATTTTATTATTAATTATTATTATTTTATTATTATTATATTATTATTTATTATATTTTTATTATTATCAACATGCGAGATATATTATTATCATTATTATATATTATTATTATTTAATTTTATTATTAATTATTATTTATTAATTATTTATTTATTATTATTATTATTATATTATTATTATAATAATTATTATTATTATTATTATTAATTATTATTATTATTATATTATTATTATTATTATTATTATTATTATTATTATATTATTATTCTTTTTTTATATTATTTTGTTATATTATTCAGGTTATTATTATTATTAACATTATTATATTATTATTATTATTAATTATTTTATTATTATCAACGTGCGACCAACAAACCTCGAAAAAAGAACGACGAGATATCTTCACCACATTATTAGTCATTATTATATAGCCATGCGTGGCCTCTGATGAATACAAATATCTTAATCGATGCCTAAATTATTATTCATTCAAAAAATGAGGTGTTAAGCATTGTGGGAGTAGGAAACGTGAAAGTCTTTTAAAACTACAGGCCCCAACAGAGCACTCATATCGTATCCCCGATAAACGGCAAATGAAAATTTCTGTAATCAGAGATATTGTTCGTATTGTCCTTTTTTATTTTCTATAGAGTTTGTTTATTAAATTTAAAGGGTGGTTAAAGTTTATTAGGTTCTGTTTAATTCTTTTAACATCAAATGATTATAATAAATTTTTTTTTAATGTGGTGACAATAAATAAACTGCAATAAATAACTGCTTATGCTGCTAAGATAACTGTTCTTAACCACGAGTGTGGAGATAACAGCGGCCCAAACGCAAAGCACTATAAAGCTTCAGCTTTTTCCATAATCTTTTTCTTCTTTTTCTTCTTTTCCTCCTTCTTGTGTTTCTTCTTTTTCATCTTTTTTTTCTCTTTTTTTATTATATAAATTATATAACAAAATTATATACATATCTAAATTGTTATCTCTTCGCGCGTATTTATATATATAATATATACTATATTATATATAATATATATATATATATAATATATATTATATATAATATATTATATATATTATATATATATATATTATATGATATATATATATATATATATATATATATATATATATATTATATATTATATATATATTACTTATTAATATTAATTATATTATTATTATTTATTATTATATTATTATTATTATTATATTATTATTTATTATTATTAATTTTATTATTAATATTATTATTTTATTATTATTTTATTATTATTATTTTTAATTATTATTATTATTATTATTATTATATTATATTTATTATTAATATCCTTATTATTATTATATTTTGGCGAGTCCTACCTCAACATTTTATTAGATCTTGAGAGAGTCGCCACGAACACTTTTCAATAGATGAAAATACAACTGGCCCACATAGTCGCCTAAAAGTTCAAAGCACGATCCTTATCGCGCACTGCAGTCGTAGTGCTCTACATAGCAGAGTAGAGTGATTCAAAATCAATGCGTCGTCTGTGGAAGATCTTTTCGAGAGGTCCTTCGCGACTCAAGGAAAGCGAGTTTCGTATCATAGGACGCACGACAAATGCCATGCCATATACAACCGTCCGGTATTACAGATGAAAGTTGACAAAGAGATATTTCGTATTGATGGAGGCCGAAACGACATTCGCGACGGCGAGCGAGTCCGTGTAGGGTCGACGTCACAGAGTGGTGATCGCGTCACACAATGTATTCGCTGAGCGTGAGTATTTCTGACTGCACGGCCAACGCCCGGGCGGCTCGCGACTGTGATCGGACTGGTTTAACCTGGCTACTGTTCGTGAGCCAACGGGCGCGGTCCCTCGCAAGGGGACACCGATGCGCGGGGAAAGCCGGAAACATTAAGTTACGGGTGCACTTATGCATCTTCCAAGTGTACTTTAAAGCTCTTAGGTTTACGCAGAGATTGACGACCAGCGTGCTAAGTGAAAATAAGTAGCCTCGTGTATATATTAAGTAGCCATCACGTAGTGAAGAGTCTACACGTTCAATCAGCAGCATAAACACTGATAAGTAAGCCACATATGATCGACGACGTCTAGAGAGATACAGATCCGCAATAGCTCATGTAAGTGAACCAATGTTCATATCAGAGTTCACCAGGCCAAATTGTATCGTAAAAGGTGCACGGCTATTCAGGGTGGAATTTTTGGAGGTAATATAATCTGCTGGGACCCCATGTGTGTCAATGCCGGGCTATACGCCACACCGCGCACATGGGCCTTAGTAACTGTGTAAGGAGAGTTTGGATGGACCCTATCGAACGTATACTGCGGGGAACTATCTATACCAGAGGGAGAGCAGAAAATACAAACATGTATCATGTATCACAATATCGCTTTCCGAGCCACAATCTGCTCACGCACGTCATGGACTAACATTGGAACTGCAATAGAAGCCAATACCGGTCCTTGCGGACCCGTGGGAGGTAGCCAACCCAGCAAGGGAATAATGAATGCGGCGTATCTATTTGACCATGTAAAACATCGCAATAAGATAGGCCCCGCGGGCTCCACGCGCGAACCCGTCCGACAAAGGAAACGCTCACGAACAGAGTACGGGCGTCTGAAGAGGTCTACACTGAAAATGATAGGGAAGAGTGGGGACGGGAGCTGAGTACAGGGGGAATTTGCGCGTCAGGAGCCCCGCCCCTTTGCACCGGGATATGTCATGTAGCTGCAAACGATCTATGAAATCACTTATATATATATATATATATTACCTATATATATATATATATATATATTATATCACACCCTTAGTATATTATTTTCTTTGGGTGAGCATATTGTAGAAGAGTATTTATGTAGTACATTAACTGGATATTTATATACGAGTCAACACATAATATATAATATATTATAATATAGTAACTAATAGGGAACTGATATTCAGGAATATATCAACTGACGTTTGAATTATATCAATAATCTATAGACAACAGTGAGTATGAGAGCTAATGTTACGATTAGTAAAGAAGTGCGTTAATAATACGTCGACACGCGCATACTTTTTGGCTACGGAAGTAAGCGATGAGGTAACAGAACCTATTGTAAACATCATGAAGTGAAAAAATATAGTTGGAAACATAATATGAGACATATATTAACTTATATTATTAGAACACCTCTAGTATATTATTTCTATCCAATATAAAATAGATCTTCTATAACAAGTAGCTATCTAATTAATAGTTTAGCTTTAAGATAATACAACTACTATATATATTACGCTCGTCTAAACTTATTAATATTATATATCTAATACAGTTGTTTAAATTCAAAATATCCTTGATTTAGTTTTATTAGTACACTTTTTTCTGTTATTCGATGACGATAGCGGAATTAAAAAATAAAAAAGGAACACGCCCCTGGTACTCTTGTCTACTGCACACATAATGTACACATTAGACAAATTTTGTTAAATAAGCTGTCTTGCAGAATCCTCCAATATGTAATATCGAGATGATTAAGATGAATAAAATATTGTATAACAAACGTGTAAACAATGTAACACCAAGTGGTTTACACTTATTATCCTAGTGTATCATCCTGTATATATGTGATGGGTAAGCGCTTTTGAATACAATAGTGACGTCGTTGGTATACATACAACATATGCTATAGTTATTAGATCAATAAATTGTTTTCCTATCAATATTTTATATTTTATTTATTTAAAAAGCCCCGGTAGCTTCGACTGCTTTAAGACGCAACTCAACCAATAACAATCAGCCTGTCAGCGATGGTCCCCAAGGTGAGTCTTCATCTCGCAAGGTTTTGAAAACTGGTTTCGCGGCGTGCGGAGACATGTGTAGTAATGATCAATTCTACTATCCTTTAAGGCTTTTAGCTCTTTAGTCTGACTCAGGACGTATTAATTATACGAATGACACTCACCCTCATACTATAGATTATTATAGGGCTACTGCTACGTGAATACGGTGGTGTTATTATTACTTACTGTTAAAAATATATATATATATTATATTATATAATAATATATATTTAAATATATATATATAATTAATATATTATAATTAATATATATATTATATTATATTATATATATATATATATATATATAAATATAAATATATTATATAATAATATATATAATATATATATATATATATATATATATTTAATATAATAGTAAGTAAAACAAGTTCCTGCTAGCGGTAATTCAGTGACAAATAGCGTTTAGTGAGCTATTTCAGTCATTTCACTAATGATTACGATAAGGATATTAGCAAAATTTTATGTGGCTTCTCAGCCTTTGATGAAGTGATAAGAGCTTTCTTCTCTTTTTGTAAAAACTCACGTCTATATTATGAGGCATACCTTACGACTGACGTCCCCCGGAAGAAATCATAAAATATTTAATCACCCTCTTTTGTTTTCGGAAAAATGTACATCAAATTTACGGGCGGAACAATATCTTAATTAGCAGGGAGTGAGTAGGGAAGAATTATCTATATTTAACCTATTTATTACCAGTTGTAGTTTAACATTTACCATATGTTTATATGTCATATAAACTTTTTCTTAATCTGACAACTCAGATCATCGCGATCTTACCTTATCTTTCGCTCTGACATTAATCGAAAAATGTGGGAGTTAATTTGAATCTTAAAAACAATATAGACTGCTGAATTATAATAATTATCATTACTATTTGTATTTTTCAATAAACAAGTACCACTGAAGCGAGTTGGTATGTATTATGATTTGAGAATTATTAAACCCCACCTACATTGATAGATTAACTCTGAAGTTATCCTCGGTGATTAAATGAGGTACTCTTCGAGAGCACTTATTTTTAACAACATTCAGGGGGATAATTGTGAAGGTTTTATTGAGGATTAAATTCAATGATTAATTTTCTGAAAATTTATTTATGACAATTAATTCTTAGGATTAATTATGTGACTAAATCGAAGGATTACTTCTTAACACACATTTTGAGGATTAAATCTAAGGAATAACTATGAGAATAAATCTGAAAGATTTATTCTGGAATTAAATATTTTAATGTGAAACAGTTATTCATTTGCAGTAACCGTTGTTCTTAAGTCGAAGCTTAACGATTGTAATATTTGTTTAAAACCTTACATTCCACACACTTATTTTCTCTTTGAGTGATAATTAGTTTCCTGATGAGTACTATAATATTGTTGTTGAACTTGATATTATATATATATATATATTATATATATATTAATATTAGTATATATATAATATATATATATATTTATATTGTGTTGATATTTCTGGCAAACGTAAGAAACTGGAGTATTTATGACAATCTTTTAGTTAATTACTTCAACAGTATTTTTCTATACAAATTAACTTAACACTTTTGGACATTTATAACTTTTGAAAGTATTCCAATGACACAGGGTCTCAATTATCTTTTTTAATAATAATTTATTACTCCTCTAAGGAGATGAGTTGCTCAATTCGGTACAATTATTAAAATATTATAATTTTCTAGTTATTTTGAGACAAAATATATATATAGTATGATTTATTTACAGTTTTTACAGGTATAAATATATTTCGAGCAGATGTGATATTTTTGTGCAAGTATCATTTCTTTTTTTACTACTATACAACTAATTTCACGTTATTTTAACAACCGGCACCATGAATTGTCAACCCTTCTGCATTTATGGGAGTTGCTCCCTTTAGATCGTAAAGAGGTTGATATTATGAGTTTCGCCTACTTGAAGAAAGCCTCAGGAGTCTGAAAGGTAATCTTCCATTGCTTTTGTCATGCTGAAGTGGCTCGCAATCTATTATTTTAGATAATTTTTTCCTTTTTGATTATTACTTTTTTTTTCGTTCTTTTCAATTAGCCCAGAGACATGTAGTTGATAAATTGTAGCATGCCCTGTAAATTTTAGAGGAGAAGAAGTTTTGATGGTCTTCTCCTTGATTTATACATGAAAATGAAAATGATGAAAATTCGGCAGTTTGAGCACAATTCGCATTGGAAGAATGGTAAGGATTTCTGCTTTAATACCCTATGTAATTAGTTAAATTAAACATTTTTAATGAACAAAAATTGGAAAATTACTATATGCAGTAAATTTTTAGAGAGTTTATTAGTCATGCTAATCTACTGATTGCTTGTACTAATAGACTTCCAATAATTTAACCAGTAGGGAATTATTCATTTTCCAAAAAATAGAAATAAAAAATTCAAAAAAAAAAAAAAAAAATAATTGATTAACTATTTAAAAAAGTAAATTTTATTCTCAATTAAAAAATTGCCACAAAAATCAACTTAATGTTTATCTAAAGAATTTTAAAGAATTCTTCAATGTAATTAATTACTTTTAAATTAGATAATAATTAATTCTCTTCTTTCTTTCTTTATCTTTCCATTTGGTGATTCCAGAGTGGTAGGATCGTGGATGAACATACATAGAAAGGAAATAGTTACGCAGAAGAAACATGGTTAGTGAAAGAAATTTCCTTCCCTTAAATGCATTCCTGTCATGCATGCATATTGCCACTAGGCTTTACAACATCCCAACAGACCCCTACTATGTATGTGCTGTCAATGTTATGGTTCTCCCTTGACAGCCCACACACACCTTTCACAAAACCCCCACCATTCATCCTATTAGCGCCATTTCTCGTTCTGCTAAAATTTCAATTCCTTTCATTGACCAGTTTTTTTTTTAAATTGCCCAACCCACACAAACTTTAGATTTAAAAAAAGTTTTTTTTTTTTATTTTTTAAAAAGCCTGGTAAAAGGTTTATGGGGTACTGAATATAGAATTATATATTATTGTTGAAAATATAATATTATATATTTTTAATTATTTATTATATATTATATCAGTATATTTATATATATATATATATTTTAAATATATAGATTATATATATATAAAAATTTATAATTTTAATATATATCACTAGTTATTTGTTTACAGCAGAGGTCATTTTTTTCGCATCCGCGGGGTGTTTATTATTTATTATTTATATTATATATATATATATATTATATTATTATATATATATATATTTATATGTTATATATATATATTATTTAAATCCGATCCAGCGGATGCGAAAAAGAATGAATCTGCAGCATAAGCTAACATATATATATACTTTATATATATAGTATAGTATAATTTATTTATATATAAGTGATATATGTATTATAGTAGTATAGTATATATATTAGATGAGGGTGGTGTGTAGTGGTTTCTTTTCTGTGCTTTCTTTAGCTACCTCGGGTTTTCCAAGGGCTGGTGGTGTTAGTGCGCTTAGGCCGCGGGAGAAAGGAGATCGTTAAGTATGGATATGACAATGTCGAAAAGAAGCCGCCTTCGCCCCTCTTGTCCGTTAACTTAGTGAAACTCGTCACAGCAAAATCACCAGAGCATTCATGGGACCTGCGACGGCCCCTCACTATGGGTAAATCGTCAATATGTAGGTTCATCCTGCCCAGGGGGCCAAACCTGCCCCATCAAACCCGCCATCTTCTTATCTGATCCTTTTTTCTCGCCTCTGAAAAACTCTTCTCTCCTTCAGAATTCGTTCACCGACTCGATCACTTTCTCTTCGTCTCCCACCCGGCGATCACTAACACACTCACCACTATAATCCGCTTAACTGACTATATTCATCCTTTCCACATGAACCAACCATCCAACATTACTTTTCATTATTCTCTCATTTACCCTTTCTTCACACCAACAACTTCTTAATAAGTTTTTTAAAATTCTCTTTTATTATTTTTTTACACCTAGCACGCCCTAAGTTGTCCACCTGAACACATTGACTTTAGATCATATACTTCTTTATCCAGACCTAGTCTCACATTACCCATACTAATAACACGGTACACATACCTAGCATGTAAACCCTCAGCGCCTTCAAGACTTGAGTCCTTTACATTCACGCAACGATTTTAAATTGACACAGGCAACCTTCTTTCATTCAAATCTTTCTACTACATCTGCATCTCCTTCCTTTCATTCAACAATACCTATATTTTAAATCATACACTTTGCTCCGCTGTCACCATCTAACATAAGCTTCACAAACTGGACTTCCTCCTCACAAACCCTCACCCTTTATCTTATCCACTTTTACTTTCAAACCCTCCTTTTACATCCTGCCAAATCTTCTACCATCCTCTTAAACTCTCTTCAGATACGCCACACAGAACCAATCATCCGCATATATAGGTAGGGCACCGCCAATCATCTCCATTCTAATCATTTCTAACACCTGTTCTGTCCATCCACCTCGATATTCTTTCCACCCATCCATATACAGAATAAAAAGAGACATAACAACGCCTGTCTCACTCCGCTATTAACCTACCAATCATCCATTGACACTCATTTTTCTTACACCGACTCACTATCGTAATCCATACTTTTTGATTCCATTCAGAGCACATCCAAACCATTTATATCATAATACCTGCTGATAAGTTTCCCTTATTACTCTATATACGCTGTTGCAATCAATAACACCTGCAATATAATTTATTCTTCCTTCTCCTTCATTTCTTCTATTTGATTATATAATATATATATATATTTATTATTATATTAATTATATATATATATTAGTATATATAATATAGTATATATATACTATTATTATGATAATATAGTATTATAATATATATATATATATATATTTATAAGATATTATATATTATATATATATATTATATATTATATATTAATATATTATATTATATATAATATTTTTATTAGTATAATTAATAGATATAATATAGTATATATATAGATATATATTTATTTATATATATTAATATATATATTATATTTATATAATTATATATATATTTATATATATATAAAATAATTATAATATTATTTTATATTATATTATATATTAGATAATATATCTATATCGGACGTTTAGCACATCTTATTTGAATATAATTCTTTACCAGGTTGGGGACGGGACCCAACTCAACATGACCCATTCAATCCTACTTTCCCTAACTCCGACCTAATAAAGAGTTTTATCATGGATTATAATTACTTTATGCCACTAGTATTGAGAATTCACAAATGAAAGGATTTGTGCTTGAGAGACATCAATTTTCTGCCTTTCTGCCGATCTGTTTCTCTTTTCATAGTATATTTGCCCGAGCAGTTGTTATATATCTCTTCACTGGAACACTAGTGTGAGGAGAAGGCAGGTATTCCTTGCAAGTTACTTAAAGGTGGGTAACATTTCTCATTTTGCTTAATACACTCCACCTCTGTAGTTCGTCATTTGATTGTATTTAGTCGTGTTTGGATGTGATAGTGTCTCAATCATGTGACTTTGCATCTTTTCTGAAGTAATGCAGTTTCTTTCACAAACTGAACTGTTTAGAAATTCTTCCAGTGCACATGCTTTGTTTCTTGTGAGATGTTCGTTCTGTTTATTTTTCAATTTTTTCCAGTTTAATGAATGGGTATTAAAACGGTTCGGATTTAGTTTTATTGCAAGTTTATCAAGCGTGGGGTAACATTTGTTGCTGTAACTTAGATCCAACCAACTATTGGCTGATCATCATTTTAATCTTAATCGTTTTTTTAGGTGTAGTTTTCTATTTTATTGCGATCATCTTTGATATGCGTTGTGTTTCTTTATCCTATCCGGACTGTACTATGATATAATTCTTCATGAATCTGTATTATTACTTTTATAGAAGGTGTTGTTCGTAATTTGTTTATTTCCTTTTAATGGGTATCGGCGAATTAATAGCCTGTTCGGATCGGGTTTTTCAACTGCAACACATAAAGTAACGATTTAATACTATTCTAAATAATCGGTTCCAAAAAAAACTTGCTTGTTTATATGGGAATCATAGGTAAGTTCAATTGTATGGAAGCGTCAATTTATTTCACAGAACAAGGTTTTCTACCTTCTAGTTTATAGTTTTCAGACAAGTGTATATTTCATATGATGGCCACATGTGAAAAGAGTGAAATCCATTCATTTTAATTTCCTGATATTATAAACAGGTCTGTAGTAAGTAGGTCGATTTATTTTGGGTAGTGTTCTTTCAAATGCTTTTCATACTTTAAGCAGGTAAGTAATATGTCATTTTTCAAATTATATAAGATTGTTAACTTTACTGGATACAACTGGGGAGAGCAAAGTTTTCTGTTGAAAGTACAGTATTCTTCCATATTGAAGTGTTATCCAGGCGAGTTGGAGTCTATTGTAACGATTAAGTATGGAATTATCAAGCCGCTTTGATATTTGCCTTCAACTCATTTACATTTTTTTTTTATTTTTCAATATCATTTAAGATTTTTATTATTTAAATTCTTATTAAATCTCGACAATAACATCCGCGCTAACGATCTGCAGGCAAATGCGGATGCGGATTTTAAATAATGTGCGGATGCGATGTTACCTTCCATGACGAATTTATAGATATATTGTTTTAATATAAGCAGTATATATATCTATATATATATTATATATTAATCATAATATATAATAATTATATATATATTATTTTTATATAATCAAGTATTATATATATAATATATATAGTTAGTATCATATACTATATTATATATTATTTCTCTTATTCTCCTCTTTATCTACCTTTTTTTCGCAAGATTGGAGGAAAGACCTGCTTACAAGCATCGGTAAGAAAAGACTGTAGTGAATAACGATTAAACACAAACAATAAAAAGAACCAGACGATATTGAAAATCGTATTTTTCAATCAAGAGAAAAATTGGAACACAAGAATCTCTCGGACCGCGACGGAATCCTCACTTATGTGTAAATCGTCAGTGTAGAGTTCTCCCCTGGACCAGTGGGCCACTAACCATACCCCCTTACACACCCCGCCATTCTCTCCTATCGTGCACCTTTCCTCTCGTTTGCCAAACTCACATTCTCTCTTCAAACAATTCATTTACCGACTCAGATCCAATTTTTCCGGCTCTCCCAGCCCGGTCGGTTCTCAACACTACTCTCTCACAAACACCCGCTTTAACCAACCACTCCATTTATCTTTCTCCACATATAACACCCATCTCAACTAACTTTTATTTATACTGATTTACCCCTTTCTTTTTCACACCACAACATGACTCTCTATTACGTTCATCGCTCATTTTTATCATTATCTCCAACACCTAGACGACCCATGATTGTCCACTCTGAAACATTGAACTTTGATTTATATCTCATTATTCCACCATAGTCTCACTACTATACAATACACAGGTAACAACCCTATGTAAGACCCTAGCACATCAGAAGGACTTTAGTCCTTATCAACCAACATTTAATTGCACACCACCTTTCCCCCATTCACCATTTCTATACACTCTGCATTCATCGTTCCACTTCTCATCCAACTATTATCTAAATATTTTAATCTCAGACACTTGTTCCGCTGCTCACCATCTCAATGAATTCACCTGAGACTGTCCTCACCTCAGACATACCTTTGTTAACTTGTTCAACCCCCCTCTTTACTAGCAACTGCCAAATCTCTCTACCAAGCCTCTCAACCTCTCTTCAATGATTCGCACACACAAAACCATCTCATTCCGCAGTTAATAGATAGGCAACCCTCCACTACATCTCATTCTCCTATCATTCCTAATACACATTTCTCCTCCTACTCGAATTCTTTCGTTACCAGATTCATATACAATTTGGGATAACCAAAAGAGACATTAAACACAACCCTGTCTCACTCCGCACATAACTCCTACAATCACCATTAGAACACCATTAATTCTACACACCCTCACTATTCGTCAACATACTTTTTGATTCATTCCAGAAAGCCTATCAACCAACACAATCATCACTAACACCTCCATAAGATTCCCTTATTAATCCTATATACGTCCTGTTGCAGATACATAAATACTAATACAATTCACTTCTTTCCCTCGATTTCTGGATCATTTATCCCCCCATTAAATCCTTTGATTCACAAATCCCTTCTACCACCCTAAAAGACCCCCTTTCTTCACTTATCGTTCCTCAGTCTCACTCGACGCAATCTATGACCAAATACCAGATATTATACTTCCTATACTAACTCTCGATAACTTAATTCCCCTATGATTTCTACAGTATCCCTTTCTCCCTACCTTATATAAGTCTATTCACTGGTATGCCTCCATCCCTTTGGAACTTACCTCCATAGCCTTCTATACATAAACTTCCAAATCCATTCAATCACATCTCGCCTTCCGTTCTTGATCATCACCAGTAATTTCATGTATACCTCCAGATTTACCATTCTCTCAACTTTCTACACATCTACCCATTACCTACTTTCTTGTAGCTAATAACCTCTCCCAACATTACCTATATCCTTTTGCGCATCAACCCACCACACTTCACTCCATTCTCTTCATAAGTGTGTAATATAATGCAGATTTTCAAGATCTGTTCTTTCCAGCAATCCCTCACACCATTACCGGTTACAAACGCACCAACCGTATTCATATATTCTAGGCCGCCCCTTCCTCTCTTCTCATTCTTAACCTTTTCGCGCTTTCCTTCCAAAGAGCTCTATTCCTTGTAACGGTAATCCCATTGCTCACGTCCTTCAAACTGTTACTTTACCTTTTTTTTTTTTTACGTATGCACCCTTTTGTATTTCTTTTTTCCGTTCCTTATATACTTCTCCAAGGATCTTTCTTTTGATGATTTGATCTTTGCTTTTTTAGTACATTCAACCACGCTTCTTAGTTTACTTTTAACCGCTTGCATCACCTCGTCATTCCACCATTCACTGTTAAAATTCTCGACTTCCTACTTCACAATGGCATATTCTCTTGCACTACTAACATTGACTATCCATTATTTTGCCCAGATTTAGTTCCAGTATCATCATTTTTCACATTCAACCATTTACTTGCGAAGCCTCTTACCATACTTATCCTTATTGTCTTTTCCCTAATTCTCCATACTTAATTTTACCACCTACTCCGTTCGTTCACCTTCCATGCCTGATCCAAGCCCCCGCCTAACTTAGTTTTACAGAACATCATAATATCGAGTATCCTTCCTAAATCCCCTCACTGATTTATATCATTCACACAACTTTCACATCTTCTTCACACACCAAATCCAATGATACTTTTCACTTCTAGATACCATCTTCTTACCATACACCAAACTATAGATTATACTTACGTTATACCTCTGTGTGTTAAAAGAAGAAGTTTACTTACCACACATACCTCTCTCTCTTCACAGATAATCAATCACCTTTCCTACCATTCCTCATTTTTTCCGACACCCAAAACCACCTGTTATGCCATCCACTTTTTTGTTCACCTATCCATACCAATTCATCCACAAACATTATCATCTGACGCTCCTACTACCCTATCAGAGCATCATTCAAATCTATTTCAAAAAATGTACTCTTCAACCGTTTCACTCAGATGGACTGATCCGTCCACCAACTACCATAGCCGTTGGACCTTTTCAAACTAAATTTATCCATGTATATTCTAGGCACTCAACACAACAAAGTTACCATACTTGTACCCAAGGCACTCATAAATATGCAAGTTACTTCTCTTCCCCCTTCATTCCTTTCCACACAGCACCACACAATTTCACACCCTCATCAATTTTACGGTCTCCTTTCATTTTTTTCGCATCACAGGAGCAAATTTCAGAAATTTGTCGTGTTTATACAATACATTCAATCAATTTCGCCGTAAAAGATCAGAAGGCCGTTTTACGGCGATCAGACTCTCGATTTTTCATAACTTCCCCTGGCAAAAATAGAATGGTTAGCAGGGACCAAACGCCAACTATCCACCGTTCTCTTGCGCGCTTTCTACGACACGCAGACATACATGTGGCAATTTCTTCTCCCCCCAATAACTGTATGTGAGTATGTATAACTGTACCTTACAATGTGCTAAACATCACGCTACTTGAATTTATAATATGTGTTATGATATGTGAGATAATGAAGCTAAGAAGAGAGTGGTGTGAGAGTGATGAGTGGTAAATGGAAGTGCCGGGGAAAGGGTTGCACCATTAAATGGGAAAGTTTAATAATATTCAAACACTTGGAGTAATCCGTTGTTACTCTCCGCTCTCTCTCTGCTCGCTCTCTCTCATCTTCTCTCTCTCTCATCCTCTTCCTCTCTCCTCTATCTCTCTCTCTTCTCATTCTCTCTCTTTCTCTTTCTTTTTCTTTCTCTATTCTCTTTCTCTTTCCTTTTCTCTTTCTTTATTCTTTTTCTTTTCTCTCATCTTCTCTTTCTCTATTCTCTTTCTCTTTCTTCTCTTTCTCTTTCTCTTTTTCTTTCTCTTCTCTCTCTCCTCTCTCCATCACCTTCTTCTTCTCTCTATCTCTCTCTTCCTCTCTCTTCTGCCTCTCTCTCTCTCCCTCTCTTTCTTCTCTCTCTTCTCTCTCTCTCTATCTCTATCTGCTGCTCTCTCTCTCTCTCTCTTGCTCCCTCTCTCGACTCTCCTCTGTCTCTCTCTCTCTCTCTCCTCACTCTCTTCGTCCGTCTCTCTCTCTCTCTCTCTCTCTCTCTCTCTCTACTCTTCTCTCTCTCTCTCATTCTTCTCTCTCTCTCTTCATTCTCTCTCTCTCTCTTCTCTTCTCTCTCATCTCTCTCTCTCTCTCTCTCTCTCTCTCTCCTCTCTCTATATATATTAAAATATATATATAGTATATATAGTATACTATATAGTATATATATATTTTAATGATATTATCTCTTATTTATTTATTTATAACACATATTTTATAAAAACAATCACTTATGAAGAGCTTATCGTTAAGAGAATGTGAAATGTCTCTTCATGCTGATGTTAACATGATCTAATGTAAACTTCAATCGGTATTCAATTTTTTTTTATTTCATAACTTCGAGAAAGAGAGAGAGATGAGAGAGAGAGATGAGACGAGAGAGAGAGAGAAGAGAGAGAATTTTCATTAAGTGCACAATGTTTATATTTCTCAAGGCCTCATTTTTTGAGACTATAATTTATTGTTTCAGATAGATAACATTATACTTTTAAAATATCTGCAATTTTAAATACTTTTCTATACATTATTCAGCTTCTGTCATACTTCCTTGTGTCATTTTTTTCGAAATATATCTTGTTTCAAATTATCGCTTTTATCGTAGCGGAATATAAAAACAATATATCTATTCAAAATAGATCATTTGGATAATTATTCTGCTGAGAGAAGATTAATATATATATATATACTATTATATTATATATATACTATATAATACTATATATATATATATTATATTATATATATATATATATAAATATTATATATATATATATTTATTATTTATATATTTTATATAATATATATATATATAATTATATATATCATATATATATATTATATATAATATATAATATTATATATAATATTATATATATCATATATATATATATATATTATATAATAAATATATATTATATACATATACATATACATAACATATACATATACGTTAGAATTATAATATATACTATATATATATATATATATAATATTATATATATTATATAGTAATAATATATACTTTAGTATATAGTAGTATATATAACTATACTATATATATATTATATATTATATTAATATAATATATATATAATATTATATATATATATATATATAACCCGCAAGGATTAAGCAAGTAAAAATGTAGAACATCTTTTTTCTGTACACTGAAGTTGAAAATTTTATATTTGAAAAAATAAAATATTGAGATGTTTTTTTTTTCCTACCTATCCTAAATTTCTTTAAAAAACAAAAATTTTCAAACCCAAAAATAGTTGTTTTTACTTAAGTCTTATAGAACTTTATATGTAAAACAAGAAAATTTATGTTTTAATTTAATTTATTTTGATTATATAATTTCTAATTTTAATTTATAATATAACTGAAATTAAAAGAAACTAAATATAAGAATAAAAAATTAAAAATATTTTGTGCTGATTTGATTTAACATGTCAAAGAACTGCGTTTACATATATTACATTATACATTTACATTATACATTTGTCAATATATATAGACTTTATGAAAATTTCATACGCTCAAAACATCTATGAATCAATTTTTTTAAATTTATTAATTCACATACAGTTAAAAGTTTGAAAGAGATAAATTTTCTCTAAATTCTGTTGAAGTATTATAGCTCTGTATCTTTTCAAGGGAGTGCTTTAAAACGATAAGTAAATTCATGGGAAACAATAGTCTAACTGAGACGTAATATTCTTCATAGATAATTTTTCCACTTACCCAACATGTAAATCGCTTGATCATTTAGAAAAAAATCTGCAGATATAATATTTAATTAAAAAATAATATCGTTAGATGAGCATACCTTGATAATCATGCACGTGCAAATTTGTTAATACATACCAATATTGTTTCTTCTGTTGTTAATAAATTTGTAAGTTTCTGCCTGCGTCTTAGAAACCCACGGTCCTAAAATTCCTTCAATTTAATTCCTTGGTTTTGTCAGTAATCAAGGATAGCGCATTGTGCATTGATCTGTCAGAGAAAATCAAAATCAAATTTATTCCTCATCTCTTAATATTTTTCTTAAAAATGCAATAGAATTAATTTAACTGGTCCCCAAGTCTTATTTGAGATATATTTTCATGGTAAAATTGATTTCACTGTTTTACCCCCAATATATTTAACATTTTAATTTCAAGATAACTATTAGTCAAAATATAATACGACTTATTTGAGAAGCTTTGTTTTTGAATTCTTTTTCATGCGTGGCATCATATGAATTGGATCACGTAGAACAGGCACAAACAATTTCACAACACACCTCTCGTCTTCTCCGCTTCCTTTCATCTTTGTTTCAATCACAGCAAACAAATCAAATTTACCCGTTCTAAATACTTCAATCACCTCTCTCATCTTTTCGCTATTCATTCCTTTAATATTATATAAACCAAAACTATTTATACAAATTCAGTGAGAGGTACAAGGTCGCTTACTGCAGTAATGACCAGGCCCGAGGTATGCATTGGCATTCCTAGCGAAGAGATAAGTAATAGCGGGTCGCCAACCTAACTACCACTGTCCCTTTAGTCGCCTCCTACGACAAGCAGAAAGTACGCTGTGGAATTTTTTCTTCCTCCCCCCACACGGATATATAAAAAATGATGTTGTCTCTAATAGGAGTATTATTTTATGGAGTGTGTTTTATGGTGTATCTACTCCAGTGTAAGAAGAATGTGGAAATGTTGCAATTTCTTATTATTTTAAGGAAAAAATATATAATTATTTTCAGAATATTTAATATGTAAAAGAAGAAAGAACAGACTTTCTCAGGGGTAACTATTTTATATCTACTCAATTCAAACAACTTACAAAGATATGCTGAAGAAACAAAAGAAAATATTCTCTATATTTGTGGATTCAACAAGATACGAGTTAGTAACAAATCTAGCAACTCAGCGATCTGGGGGAGCCTTATTCTTCACATGATCCTAAATTTATATAGATGAGGTGGATGGAGTTCCCCCCCCCCCTCATCTACCACTCAAAATTTTTATGAACCTTATATATCAAAGTTAAATTTTGGTAGTACCAGTCTTTTCTTGTCCAGAATTTGTTTTACCACGATGTAAATGAGAATCTAGCGCTCCTAGCTCAGTGGTAGAGCACTCGCTTGGCAAGCGAAAGGGCCAGGGTTCGAGACTGGGTGGAGCGAGAGAACATGAGCTATTCTCTATAAACTCTAGCTTCGTCTCACTCAGACCTTAATGAGTACATAGGTAGTGTGCCTTGCTACTAATGGGAAAGCTTCCCAGCATCCGCGATAGGCCTGGCCAGCCAGTGGAATAGTCGTTAGGCCCGTGATACCCAAGGACCTTTCTCGATGGGTCCCACTGACAGGTCGTATGACCTTCCTGGGGGAGGACGTTTTTATTTTTCAAATGAGAATTCAAAATCTAAACAATCTCACATCATTGTGTGCGTATTATTTATTATTATATTCAATTCCATATAATATTTATGTACGTATTTGTTTGTGTGTACAAATAATTTCTACGCATATAGGGAATTAAAACCGAATCCTTTCCACGACGTTTTTTCATTCGCTCATCCATTGTTTTTTTCCTGTATTATACACGTGTACTATTATGTTTTGTATTATGTATTATTAGTACAAATAGAAATTTTCATATGTAATGTATGATTATGTATGTAGAGTATGTATGTATGATTATTATGATGATTATTATGATTAGTATGTGTTATGTATGTATGTATTATGTATGTATGTAGTATTTATAAGTATGTATTATGTATGTATGTATGATGTACTATGTATTGTTATGTATGATGTACTGTATGTAGTATCTAATGTAGTATGTATGTATTAGTATTATTTATGTATTATGGATGTATGTATGTATGTATGTATGTATGTATGTATGACTACCAACTTCCTTCCGAAACTTTCACTACTTTATTTATTATTTATTTATATTTATTTATAAATTATTATAATTAATTTATTTAATTAACTATAAAAATTCATTTGAAACAAAAGTTAAATTTTTTACTTGATATTTTTATTTATCATTATATATTATATTATTATTATTATATTATTTAGTATTATATTATTATTATTATTATTATTATTATATTATTATATTATATATTATTATTATATTATTAATTTATTATTATTATTATATTATTATTATTATATTATTCCTTGCACAAAATTTTGATATTAATTAGTGTTCTTGGACCTTTATAAAATGAAAAGTATTAGAGAGTGTGCAGGGGTGGCTTGTGACTGTGGTGGCTGGGGGCTGGCAAAGAGATTGAGGATTGTCTACTCCTAGGGTCTATGATGAAGGTAGATTGCTAGAGGTGAGGGGTCGCGCCGAATTAGTGATCATTTACACGTACGAAAATGGAGAGTCAAAAAAACATTTTGCAATGTTTCTTGATTAAATTTAAAACGCTTCTCGATCAAGATTTCTTCGTTCATACTGACTGTTTTATATATGTCAATAATGTAACTTGATATTTATTATCTATAATATAATTTATATATATATATTAATATATATATATATATATATATATATATATATAATATATAATATATATATATATATAATATAGATATAATATATATATATATATATATAAAATATATAAATATATATATACTTTAAGATTTAATTTATAAATGAATAAAAGATGGGAAGAAGCATCTATTAATACAGACCGACGTTTCGGAAATATCCTTTTCCATTCTCAAGGCTAAAATATAAAAAACAATATTAAATACTTTACTTAAAGTTTTTAAATTTAAATTTTTATTTTTTAAAAGTTTTAAAACATTTTATTTTAATTTAATGTTTAAAATTCAATTTATATATTTTTAACAACTTAGTAAATAAAAAATTTCGAAATCCCTCTATTAATAAAAAAACTTCATTGATTCTGGTCTTCTTTCATATATATATATATATATATATATATATATATATATATATATATATATAATATATATACTATTATATATTATATATATATATATTATATATATATATATATATATAAGATTATATATATATATATATATATATATGCTACAATTCAGTATTTAAAATATTATTATTATTATTATTATTATTATTATTATTATTATTATTATTATTATTATTATTATTATTATTATTATTATTATTATTATTATTATTATTATATTATCTATTATTATTATTATATTATTATATTATATAATTTTATTATTATTATTATTATTATTATTATTATTGTTATTATTATCGGAAACAGAAAAGTTAATAAAAGAACACGAGATAAGTCGAAGAATTCTCCCACTATCCCCCTCATACCGTTAAGTGTGAGCCTATAAAAACCTAAATACAATTTATTCTTCATCTCTCTTATTTTCTCATCACTTATTTCAATGTGAAAGTTTGATTTACAGATCAGCTACTACTTCTAAATGCACCTTTTTTCTTCGTCATTCATTCCCTCAATTACTCGACGCACTCTTTCAACCAAAATACAAGCATATATCTTCAATACAACACTTATTAAACTAATTCCCCTATAGTTCTTACAGTTCCTATTCCCATTATCTCCCTTACCATTATATAAGGGTATTATTACTGCTATTCTCCAATCCTTCGGAACTATACCCTCCATAAACGCTATGTTAGACAACTTTCATATCCAGTCCATCACAATCTCACCTCCATTCTTGATCATTTCACCAGTAATTTCATCTATACCTACGGATTTACCATTTATCAACTTTCTCATTCTACCCATTAAATCCTCCTTACTAATTATCTCATCCTCAAAATACCTATTTCTTCTTCTTACACCATTAAACCCACACATATTCATCTCTGCCAATGTTTTGCAGATTTTGAAGTGTTCCCTCCACACTCTCCTCACATTCATTTCAACAATCACGAAAATACCATCCGTATACATTATTCTGTGAAGATTCATCTTACTCTCTCATTCTTAACCATTCACATTTCCTTTCAAAAGAGCTTCCTATTTACTTGCAAGTAACCATTCATCTTCCTTCCAAACCGTTCATTTACCTCATTTTTCCTCCTACGTATGAAACTTTCAGTGTCCTTTTTCCTTCTTATATAATTCCAAACACCTTTCTTTCTAGACCTAATCACTGGCTTTTAGCACATTCAACCACGCCAATTTTTTACTTTTATCAGTTTGCATCTCCTCTTCCACCACTTACTATTGAAATATATTCTTACTTCGTACTTTAGCACATCTACATACTTCTCTTTCACTACTAGCAAAGGTTTCCTTCATCTACGTCCAGATTTGATCGGTTTTATCTTATTCACATTCAACTGATTTATTTGGCAGTGCTCTTACATACTTTTCCTTATTACCTTGTTCACTTAAATTCTTAATTCTCCCCACTTCCTTCCTTACATATATATTTCCTCTCCATCCATCTTACATAAAACAACATAATGATCTGATATCCCCATCCCCAACTCCCTCGCTGATTTAACATCCATCAAATACTTCAACATCTCCTTCACCAACACAAAATCAAACAAACTTTTCACTTCGATACTATCTCTAAATACACCAACTTTGGTATACTTACGAATTCTTTTGTGCTCGTAAACTGTATTGCTTACACACATACATCTCTCCTCAGAGAAATCAATCGCCTTACTTTTATTATTATTATTATTATTATTATTATTATTATTATTATTATTATTATTATTATTATTATTATTATTATTATTATTATTATTATTATTATTATTATTATTATTATTATTATTATTATTATTATTATTATTATTATTATTATTATTATATTATTAGTATTATTAATTATAATTATTTTTATTATTATTATTATTTATTATTATTATATTACCTCTTTAGTCTGTATAATGTATTAAAATTATGATAGTATTATTTATTACCAAATAAATATTATTATTGTTATTTTTTTTTTTTTTTTTTGTTTTTTTTTTTTTTTTTGTGCAAAAAGTTTTCAACCTAGATTTTCTAAGTGCCAATCATTATGACGAAATTCACTTTTCTTTTTTGTTTTCAAGATGTAAAATCTTCCTTGAAAAAATCTTCAATGTTTTGGTTTTGATTAATATTTTTATTCAATAAATTATTTTAAAATTTTTCCTTATTATTTATTATTATTTATTTATTATTTATTTTATGATTTTTTGATTTTTTTTTTTGTATTTTTTTTTTTTTAAAGAATCTTTATAACAAGTATGAAAGGATGATTTAATTGCTCAAGATAACAGATATTTTTTAATATATATATATATAATATAATATATATATATATAATATATATATAATAATATATATATATATATATAATAATATAGTATACCTATATATATAATATATATATATATCTATATTTAACGCATGTGATACATTTTTGGAATGATTCACATGATAATGTGTTATATTGGTCAGAATCGGAATTAAAATAGGCAAAGGAAACATGATTTTGAAATAGGAGAGAGAGTTCCATCGGAAGATAATTTTTGTATTCAAAATCGCAGATGTTTATTTAATTAAAATGTATTAGTTTATGCAATTTGAAAATCAAACATGTTATTCTTTTTTATAACGCATTAAGAAAATTTTTTTACAAAGCAGTCCGGTCACATGAAAAGAAATCATAGGGACTATAAAACTCTCAATGTAGAGAGTTTGATTTCACCAAAGAGTATAAGACAAAGACATCTTGACTCGAATCCACATTAAAAAAATATTAATAATTATTAGTTAAAAATAGTATATCTATCTATCTATCTATCATCTATCTATCTATCTATCTTATCATTTACTTTCTTCTTTTCATCTATCTACTACTATCTATTCTATCTATCTATCTATCTATCTATCTATTTAAATATCATCTATCTATGGTTAAAACTACTACATCTATCTATCTATCTATCTATCTATCTATCTATCTATCTATCTATCTATCTATCTATCTATCTATCTATCTATCTATCTATCTATCTATCTATCTATCTATCTATCTATCTATCTATCTACAGGTCATTTCCACTAACTAGTGGATTTAAAATTTTAAGTGAGGGGCTTATAAATCTAATTGATGAAGCAACGAAGGTAAGAGAAGAGGTTAAGCAACTTTAAGGACGTAGACTAATTGAAAAAAGAATAGCATCAGAAATGATAAGAGTTAAAGAAAATCTATTTGAAATTAAAAATGAATTGAGGAAAGGTAATAGAAGTAAATTAAAGGAAACTTTTAGTTGTGAGGTCGATGAAGAGGGAGATTAGTCGCGAAGTTGTAGTTTGGTGGTGCCGTCTGCTCCTTCAGCTTCACAGATGGAGGAGTGTCTTGAATTGGCTGAAAAGAGTTTTAATCAGGCAAATGAGAATGAATACGATCCTTACAAGATAAGCTGGACAGGTATTGTATCTCTTCAAGATAAGGAAGAGGTAAAAATGATTAATAAAATTAAGTTTGCAAAGGTTTCAAATGAGGAGAAAAATATGAAAGACAATAGGAAGATTGGAATAGAGACTAATAAGAAAAGTAGCGAAGGGGAAGGTTTTACTTTGGTAGGATCTCGGAAAAAATTTAAGAATATTATAAATATATGGTGCTAAGAATTTGTATCCAGGTGATAATTTGAGAAGTGATATCTCGTTTTTGGATTTGTATATAGGTTGTTGTGACAACTGTCAAGAATGATCATACAAAGAAGTATGTTAAGGATAATTCGAATGTCGAACTGACAAAAAAATTGAAGAATTAAATTGTAGGAATCCTTATTCTAAATCTTTTAGAATTACTGCAGATTTGAAAACTGGGTTAAGTTATTAAATGGAAACTTTTGGCATGAAGGTATATGTTGGAAGTTCTTTACTAAAAATGATAAATAATAATAGATTCTTCGTTAGCTGGATTAAAGATTGTTACTTATATTGTAATTCATTTATTAATAATTCTGAGGTTGTTAAGGAACTTATGTTAAATCATCACATTGTGTTATTGCAAGAGATAATGTCGATGGAATAGGATGTTTATTTGCCAGAAAGTTTATCTAACAGATGTAAGAATATAACATTTGTTCAAAGAGAAGTTACAAACGAAATACATGAGGAAGACCGAAGAAGGGTATGTGTATTTTATGGAGGAAAGAGTCATCAAGAATGGTTAAACCAGTGTTATAAAATGATTATACAAGTGGTATTGTTTTAAATATAAATTTTAACAGGTTTTTGATTTTAAACTACTATTTGCTTTGCTTTAAAAATCATCAAGTTGGAATTTGACAGAGGTGGAAGTAGTTGTGAAATGTATGGAACATGATTCTCTAATTTTTATGGGAGATTTACATACAGGTTTCATGGGAGATTTAAATACAGGTTTCGATGAATCGATTTTTGCAGAATTGATCAACAATTTTAACGAAAGATATAATTCGAAAATATTTGACAATACTTTACCTGGAGACTCGTTCACTTATCTGTCTCAGGCGATCATTTATTGTGTTCAAAGAGCTTAAAAGATATTTTTAATGAAGTGCAAATTTTATATGATCAAAGTTTGTATGACTATTTTCCTGTGTCCTGTAAAATAAAAAATTGAGCATTGTAATCAATTTTTAGATCGTGAGGATGTCAATAGTGAATTTATATATCGGAATAAATTCACGAATAAAGGTAAATATGATTATGCTAATAATATTGACTACCTAATTGATGAAAACATTTTTTTTAGAAAAGGAAGTTGCTTTCTGCAATAAGTATAACTGCGGCAATGATAAACATTTATTTCATATAAGACTTTGGCATAAAGACATATAATGTTCTGCAGACTGCTAGTAAAATGTTTTATTTAGTCATTAAAATGGTTAGAAAATGTACTTCAGGATGGAATGAAAGGTAAAGGATCTATATGAAGAGGCAATTGACATTTTAGAGAATGGAAAGAGAAAGGAAGTTTGGAGTTTGATAGGATGTGTAAATCACGAGAGAAGTTTAAATTTGAATTTAAAAAAGATGTAGATTGAAGAAAAACGTGATGAGGAATGAAAAATTTGCCAAAAATTTTAATGGTAAAGGTATGAAATTTATTTGGAATATAGTTAGTAAGGAAAATTTACTTAAAAGAAACGTAATAAAGATAGAGGTAGAAAATGATTATGGAAATATAGCGGAATTATTCTCGAATAAATTTAGAAAGTGTTTGATGATAGATCTTGCCAATCTCCCATTGTGAATGCATTTAAAAAAGCTCATTGGACGGAAGTTTATGATTTGTTCACTGCTACGGAAGTTAAAGAAATTATTAATAAAATGAATCCAACTTTATGTCAGGACGGGATACATGTATATCATTTGAAATTTGAAATTTAATAAAATTAAAAAGAAATTCATAAATGTATGTACAGTATGATGCACAATCATATTCCCTGTGACTGTTGGAGGGCATGATAACGCCGATTATAAAAAATAGATAAGGAAATTGTTGGGATTCCAATAATTATGGACCGGTGATGATGCCATCTGATTTCTAAAGTTGCTTGAATACGAAATTCTGGAGAGGATCAAAAATTATATCATTCTGGATGATAGGCAACATGAATTTAGAAGCAATTATTCAACAGAGATGGCGATCTTTGTTATGAAGGAAACTATTGCAGAATACATCGAGGAAGACAACCATTTTTGAGGTGTTCTTAGATCTTTCGAAGGCATTTGACAGAGTACAATCATGATATTTTATTTAAGAAATTGGAAAATTTGGAAATTTCTGATATGATGCGTAATATTTTAGTGCATATTTATAATAGCCTAATCAGTTTGCTCATGTTAAGTTTAAAAATAGTGTATCGAATAAATGGAAAAAATGGTGTTATGACAGGTAGGAATTTTGTCACGTCTAATTTTTTGTATTTGCATAGTGAACTTATAAAAGAATTAGTGCATATTAAAACAGGGGCTAGATTAGGTATGATCATATCTAATGTTGCTATGTTCGCAGATGACCTGGTTTTGTTGGCTCCATTAATAGAAAGACTGCTAAAGCTCTTAGATATAACAGAAAATATAATTAAGAGATTTTGCTTGAGATTAGTGTAATGAAAGTACAACAACTGTGTTTTGTAATAGTTCAGTTAAAATAAAGATGAATTAGTTAAAAAGAGGATTTCTCAGGATCTTCTAAAATGTCCCGTAGAAACTATAAATTTTGGTTGTATTTTAAATAAAAATTTAGAGGAAAAATATGATGTAAATCTAGCTAGAGATAAATTTCTAGGAAATTTAATGTTATTTTAAGAATATTTTGCACCGTAAGATCGGATATTGTTCTCTTCTTGCTGAAATTATACTGTATGCCATTCTATGGAGCTAATTTATGGACGAATAAATATAATATTAGTCAGGTTTACAGACAGTTTGAAATTTGTTTTCACAATGTTATAAAAAAAGGTAAAATTCCTAGTGGAGTACTAATCATCTAATTTGTAATTCATTGGAATGGCTAATGTTCAATCGTTATTTGAATTATGTGAAATTATGTACTGTATTTAGATTGTTTAATAAACCATGTAACTATTGTATATAAAAATGTTATGTTGAAAATGGGTATTTTAGTAAAAGATATTGAAAAAAAAAACATTTGTAACTAAATATGGAGTTATTAATTTGTTTGACATTTATTTGAATGCTCTCAAGACGAGAAGAAAGTTTGTGCAAAATAGAGAGGATCCCTTTATAAATATAATATCCCTTTAATATAATATATTAAGTTAATATTGAAGGAAATGGTTTGTGTTTTAAGTTTATTTTATTTTATGGTTTTAATAATGTAATATATTTTTAATGTACTTAGTATACGAAATAAAGAATGAAAGACTATCTATCTATCTATCTATCTATCTATCTATCTATCTATCTATCTATCTATCTATCTATCTATCTAATCTATCTATCTATCTATCTATCTCATCTATCTATCTAATATATATATATGTATTATGTATGTATGTATTTACTGATTAATGTATGTATGTATGTATGTATGATGTATGTATTATGTATGTATGATTGTTGGAGTGCTGTAATCTAATGTAATCTAATCTATCTATCTATCTATCTATCTATCTATCTATCTATCTATCTATCTATCTATCTATCTATCTTAACAGATTTACATCTAAAAAAATCAGTTTGAGAGAGTGATTCCTTCAACACCGTCAAACCTTACAAATGCGAACAAAGGTGTATTCAATGGAGAAAATGAATTTGAGAGAGTGATTCCTTCAGCACCTTCAACAATACAAATGGAACAAGGTGAATTAAATGGAATTAAAAATGACCAATTTGAGAAAGCGCTTCCTTCAGCACCTTCAGCCTTGCAATTGGAACAAGGTGAAATCAATGGTGATAAAATCGAGGGTGACAGTGAGAAATCTTCTCAAAATTTGAATGATAAACTTTGAAGTATCAGGCTCGCGTCAGAAAAGAGAGAAATTTCAGAACAACAAAGAAATTCTAAATAGAAAAGTAGAAAGAATCAAGGAATGCGAAAAATATTTCCTGAAATAACATGGTTTACATTAGTAAAACTCACGAGAAATGTATACCTTATTAGAGAAACTAAAACTTCTGATCCAAGAGAAATAAGTTTGTGCTAAATCGTTTAACTGATTTATATTAGTAAATGTATTTGATGTAGAAACTTCATATTAAAGAATTATTAAAGAGTAACTAAAAACTAAATATTAAAATAAACTAACTTAAAGTAGGAATCCGGTTATTCAGAAGTCTTCAAAATAACCTGAAAGTTCTTAGGAAAATTATTAAAGATGATTCTGCGTAGGCAATTATTTGTAGAAAATTTTTCAAAGGTAAAACAAAAACGGACCTGGAAAACAATATACTAATAGACTCTTTAGGGATATTTCTATAATAGTAACTCATTTAGAAATATTTAAATAATATAAAGAGCCTTATGAATAACCACGATGTAATATTGTTACAAATATGCTATGGAAGAATACATATTTAATGATAATTCAATATAAATGGATAATATATATTGTTCCAAAAAAAATGTATGAATACACGAAGTAGACCTAAAAAGAGGAATGTGCATATGGCGAAACTTCTCTCTAAATTATATTAAAACCAATTTATCATAATGACTCCGCTTTATAGGAATTTTATGGATTTTAGGTTACAACCATATTATCAATTGAAAAATGAGATTGCAAAACATGTAAATTTTGATGATCTAAATAAATTATGAGATGAAGCAATAATAAAAACTACTCATCATGGACTTTAATCATTCAGGTGATTTAATACGAAACTAGATGGTTTCAATCTATGGTGAAATTTCAAATACTTTATTAAGAATTTTAAATTAGTTTTGATGGATGGAATTTGCCTAAAGATTCATTTATATATCTGTCACCGGCTCACAACACAACACAACACAACATCCTGGTTAGATCATGTTTGTTCTAATAACTTGAAGGAAGATATTAACGATGTAACAATCTTATATGATTGCTGTTTATATGATCACTTTCCAATGTCTTTTACTCTCTTAATGAGGGCTCAAATCGAAAAAGAAAGGTGTAAAGAAGATCTTGACTTCAGATTTGTTTATTGGTACAAGCTGACTGGCCCAGAAATAAAAGTTATAAAAAAAGCAGACCAATTTAGTGATATTATAAGAAAATCTAAAAACGAAGTTATACACTGTAATAAATATGGCTGTAAAAATGAACGACATCTAGATCTGATAGATGTGTTTTATGAATCTATATGGAATAATATGCAAGAGGCTAGTGATAAACTTAACTATAAAAGTAAAAAATAAAAATAAAAAATGCATTCCAGGTTGGAATGATTCACTGAAAAGCGTTCACGGGATGCAGTTAATAAATTCATTACATGAAAAATTAAAGGAAGAAGAGTAACATACATAGAAATTGACAATATGAAAAAGTCTGGAGCAAAATTTAAATACAAGTTAAAAAAATGTAGAAATAAAGAAGGGGAAAGAAGAAATAAAAATACTAAAGAAATGATTTTTTTTTTTTAAAACCAAGTTACTATCAAAGATGAAAAGAAAAACTTACCACCAAAATAGATGGTGAATCTGATGGAAAGATTATAGCAGAGAAGTTTTCAAATAAATTTAAGGCTATATTTGATGATAAATATTGCTAGTCTAATGACAATTTTATTTTAAACGGATGTGTATGAAATGTTTAGTGCTTCGGAGATTAGGGCACTCATTCATAAATTAAAACCTACCTTAGGACCTGACAATATACATTTGTTTCACTTGAAATTTGGTACGGAAGGCTCCGATAGATTGATAGCAGAATTCTCACATTTACATAAGCATAAATTTCCAATATATATTTTTAAGCCAATAATTAGAGTATACTACTCTATGAGACTAAAGTATTCAGATTTATACAAATTATATGTCATCTGTTTTCCTTAGATGATGGAAAAGTTCGTTGATAATAGAATTTTATACTCTACGATAGGCAAATCACGCTTAGGAAAAATTATTCAACATGCACGGCCATTTTTATTCTTTAAAGGAAACTAATTCAAGCATACGATAGAGAATCAGAATCGTATACGCCCTTTTTTGCATCTTCCCAAAGCGTTTATAAGAGACAATCATGAGGTCCTTATTCAAAAAACTAATCTGACATAATATGTACACCGTATTTTGAACTATTATAATCAGAATTTATAAAAATAATTGTAATGTTAAACACAAAAATAGTTTTCCAATACTTGGCAATTAAAAAACGGTGTAAGACAGGGTGGAATATTATCCCCCCTTTTGTTCTGCAAGGTAACGTAAAAAATAATGATTGTGGTAAAAGTAAAATTGAACTTAAGAAAGGTTATAAACCTACAGTTCCTAATACTTAGTATGCTTGCTCCACATCAATTATGCCTTTCAAAACTCTTCTATATAAAAGCCAGAAGAATGTATAAACTGATTTATGCCTTAAAATAAACCATGACAGATTTGTTGGTAATCTCATTAAAAAAACAGCAAAATAAAAGGACAATCAATGTGAAATCAAGCTGTCAGTATCATTAAGATATGCAACTCATTCTAAAATACTTGGGTTTTTATATCAATAACTATTTAGAGAAACTTGGATATTAAAAAGAGTAAATGTAATATATGTACACCGGGAATCAAATTAGCCATAGAAATTGATGACTGATCCTGAAAATGATTTTGTATACTAAGATCCATTGTACCCCATTTTATGGAGCAGATTATGGTTAACTAGTAA
>JABUQX010045254.1:65000-98350 GCA_015478945.1 Trachelipus rathkii | reverse complement strand
TGAGGTCTGGAAGATCGTTTTCGAAGGTACTGAACCAGATCTCATAGGTTTAGCCCCCAAAAGAGAGAGATTTTGGGTTCCATGAAGGTTTAAATTATCGATAGATAATTTCTGATGCATCCATTCGATTTATCGAAATCTTTTACCCCCAGATCGATGTTTAAATCATCTTTCTACGCCTTTTGGTTGGCTTAATATAATGAAATACATATGTAGTAACAAGTACTTTCCGATAATGAAAGGATTTCGTCAACCAATGAGAAGTCGGTATTCTGATGACGTCACAAGATTTATTTTCCCCCAATTTAAAGGGGTTAGAGACATCGTATCTCCCAAAGGTCCGCTGCACCTCCCTGAGGTGGTTCTGTGCCCCCCAAAGCAGGGTTTCAGCTATTGCCAAACGAGGAAAAAGCTAGTCTCTTTCAATAGTTTACCTTGTGTACAAATAATCATTTTACTAAAAGTAACCAATAACCATGGATCCTCCCATCCTTCAAAAATGTATTAAAAAGAATAGAATGTTATGGGTGTTGGTAATTACGTTAGAGAGCAGGTGAAAGAGATGGTGTTAGATTTGATAGCTCAATTATGTTATGATGAAGAGACTATGTTAGGTTAAGTATTGTTGGATAATGTTAGGTTAGATCTTACCATACTGATATTGGGGAACTTTGACTATGTTAGCATTTACTCACAAGTCTTTGGTACGAGTAGATAAGTAGGTTTATATAAAATATTTAGGATAATTAGCTATCTTAGCGGATATTGTAAGCTAATCCTTTGTTAATGTTTAGCATTTATTTTGGTTGTTTCACTCTTGTTTTATAGGTCAGTCATGATAAAGTTTGTTAGGCTTGTAAACTGATTAGTGATGAATATGTTAAATAGCAATTGGTAGGTCTTAGTATGAGTAGAAATATGTAGGGTTAAGGCTACGTTTTATAGGGTTATTGTTAGGGTTATTACCAACTGATAGGTAAGAACTTATTTGTTAATGTAGGGGCATATTATCCTACACTTTTAGTATTTTAGATAGGGGATAAGGTATGGTAAGTGATGTTACAGGTTGGATTTAATGTGTATGGATGTAAGTGGAGTATATGTTGTCTGGGATCCACCGCTGAGCGAAGACCGAGATAGAGATAAAAGTGGAATATGATGAGATCAACGAGATAACATGGAGGAGATGTAGAGATCGAAATATATGGAGGTGGAGATTGAGTCCAGTAAAGGAATGACCTGGAGGAGAGAAATGTGAGTTTTGGCAGAGGCGGGAAAGAAAGGGTGCATAATACGGGAGTGAAATGGCGCGTGTCAGTTTGAGGTATGAAGGAGGATAGTATTGTTGAACTGTTTGTGGTCCATTGACACACTTTTGGTGCCTAATGTTAAGGATTCCTCGTAGATTAAATACAGTGTAATAGATGAGAGTTGCACAATAGAGAAGTGATTAAATGAATGCCGGTGTACTCGAGCGGTTCAGTTTGTAATAGTACTTCAAGGAATACTGTGAAAATTTATACCATATCTTTATCGGTATTATCTGTGCCATGTAAATAGAACAGTTCTGACTTATGTTATGTTATATTCCAACGGTGTGAGCGGGTAAAGACACAAACGCTTGGGTACACTTTTCAACTGAGTGATCAATTTCTATTCAAAACACACTACAAGTTCCATATCGCACTATTCTGTTACGGATGGCTACATTTGTTCTACCCGATCCTCAACCACACACCCGATCTCCTAGGATGCAGTCAAAAAGATCTGTGTACCTCATGTATGATTAAACAAATTTCTTATTTATTCTACTATCCTAAACTACAGTCACTAAAGATTTGTCACAATTATTAACGTGTAATCATATCTATTTAATGTCCATTATGATCTATTTATCACTCATCAATTTCATCTGATGTACCATATAAGTTTTGATTACCACTAAGCAATAACATTATACAACAAGTGAATTCTAAACTACTCACTTATGCTAACAAACTACTCAAAGAGCTGATCTCAGTATGCTAGGTCCCCTGGTGACATCGAGCTCGAATATGATTAATACGAATTATTGGTAACCAGCGCACCTTCTTCATTTTATCACAAAACACTATACTCTACTACATCCGAATCATCACCAGCTTCAAGCGACAAAAAAATATATCTAAAATGGTTGGATATACCTTTCAGAGCTAATTTTATAGGTTCAGTTAACTCAAATATTCTTGAACAAATATATGCATTAACAAATGAGGACAGCAGGGAAAGAGCATGATAAGTCACGTTTTGTGTTCAAATTTAAGTAAACCATTATTTTCTTCTTAAAAAAAACTATTTTTAAAGGACTTACATTTTTGAACTGGACGGATTGTTCTGCATTTAATATATGTCATATTAAACTAATCATCTTTAGCTACAAGGTCATGTCAAAATTGGAAAAATAAAAAAAGGTGGATTTATATTTTTCACATGTGATCTTCAAATGGTTATTAAAGAATAAATAGTATAAAATTTTTACAACTCGAAACATTATTACATACCACGGTATAATGATTAATTAATACATGAATTAATGTATTAATTAATTATGAAGGTGCTCAGCAGTAACTTATGAGAGGTGCTGCTCAGCAGGCAGCTGTCCAAGCTGGTATTTTATATTATTTCAATGACGTCTCTTTAGATTCTGCGACTCCACAATGCAAAACCGAATATTACTATCGCTATAATAAGACCTACAGATGCACACTTCCACTTTCTTCCATATCGATACACACTCAGTTTTAAATATATCCATTCATACCTAGCCCGTGATCTAACTCTTCATAACCCAACAATATACAAATTGAATGTACCACCCTAGAGGGAAGTACATAATACACCACTACCTCTTGCAGCCCACTAGTACGCTTGTTAATATTTAACCAATCACTTCTGACACCATTTATTCTTACACACACTTCACTGTCGTCATACGTCCTTTTGATTCTATTCAGAAGCCTACCAACCACACCATATATCACTAACACCTAGCCATAACATGTCAGTGCTCACTATGACAACCTTAGCAAATACGCCACCACTTCAATTAGCAGAATCTAAAAGAATCTATATAAAATAACATGATGTGTTTACTTCTTCCTATTCTCTTCTCCTACGTCTTCTCAAATCCACTCTTTTATTCAATGTAACAAAATTTAGAAATCAGGCAACATTCATCTACTACTACTTTCTATGCGGTGCACAAATGTAAATCGGAACACGTCAGATACGAGTTCCTATAGTTATCTTCTAGCATACCGCCTTCTCAGACTATAACACTAGTGACACGCACTATTGTGTGCAACAATGGAGCTATACGGGAAAATTCTTTTCAATATGCATATATATCTTTTGCGCAAAAACAGACCATATCGCAAGCAGAGCACTTTTATAATGAACAACAAAAACATATATTATTATACAAATATACTATAAATCTTGATTTTTATTATTTATATAGTGGAATCATAGTTAATGTGTCATTGAAGTTTTTACCATTTCTGCAACAGCTTCCGCTCTTCTCACATACTCATCAATACAATAGCGATTCCTTCGCATAAGGCAAGATAAACAGCAAAGACCGTATAGTATGGTATACTAATTGGTCGTGCTCAAGTCGTAATAGTTACCTAATCTTGCCTTTCCCGCTTGAACTCATGCTCGTTGATTGCTTCAGCAGGACGACGCACACCGAGAGTTTGGACTGTAGCTACACATTCAAGCAGAACAGCACTATTTCTCATTGTAATAAACCAAACCATACGACAAAAGAAAGCGCAGGTCTGCACAGTAACCAAACAGGGAGAAGGCTTTTTCAACATAACTGACAGGATAAACGTGATTCCTTTTTGCACAAAAAAATATGCAGTTTTTTTTCTAGCTATAAGTATACTTGCACAAGAGGATGCACGAACTAATTTGATTATTAATACTATTTTACTGAGTATAATATCTATGTTATTGAAGTTTATTCTCACCTTCACTCCTCTACAGCCTCGCAAAACGTAAAACATGAGATTATTCAGAACGAAAAATAACACGAAAGCAATTCTTTCTGCTTTAATCTATAGAGCCCACACGTCTCAAAAATCACTTGAGGCAGTAAGATTGGCCATCTAATGTCAAGTTTTACCGTCTACGCATGGTACTAATCTTAAGAGAGATAGAGTCAGATGAGAAGCGCTAACTTACACTACCAGAGAGCTGCAAGACTTGCAGTACAGGAAGTTCTTTTTTGGGGGAAATGCTAAGATACAATACAAACAAACACTTACCTACCTTAAGACTGGTCGCGATTTTGCTTGAAAACTCCAAATTTTGATAAAAACCACCATTCGAGTAATGGAGACAGGTTTATAACTAGATTTTTCATAGAAAGTCTAAGGAAATTATATAGTGTTTTTACATATAACAAATAACATTGTCAGGGAGATGATCTCCGAAATTCACAGTGTGAATAGGTTACGTTTTGTACGAATGTGTTAGGTACTTTACACGGTGTTAATCTGTTCTTAACTGCTGAAGTTTGATAATGTTAGAAGCACCTAAATTTAAGTTTATTGATATATAGAAGATCTAGAAATTTTTTGATACGGCTGGCTCAATGCGAGTCCTTAGTTTCTCTTAGCTGTCTCGCGTTTATTTGTTTTTATTGTTTCTAATTCAATTTGACGTATAATGTAAAATACGTTGTTACGTTAGCATATATTCGATGGTTAGTTACTAAAGAATCTCATTCTGTCTGGTGATCTATAGTTTGTTTCACTCTATAAGTTTTCACCGAAGGACTGATCCTACGTGGACTACACAGTTATACATCAACTATGTTAATTGTAAAGAGTGTTTCACACCTGAGCTGAGTCATATTTAGTAACCATATGTATATTTATTAAAATAACATTATTGAAATTAGTTTTTTAGAATTTGATATTTTCCTACTTTACATTTAGGACGCTTAATTTATAATGATATCTTTCTGATCGCAGTGGAAATTTCTAGCCCACTAAATTGAGATGCTTGTAAATTTTGTTCTAGCTGGAAGAAACACAAATGCAAACTCCGTTATCTGTTATATATAGCTATTTGTGCCTCTCAGCTTATTAATGTGAACAACAATGTTACGATCTTAGCATTCTATATCTTCTTAATGAACAGTAAATACCAAATGCTATGATATATACTCATTAATACTGTGCTAAGTAGGAGTTGTTGCATGTACAGGAGATCGGGGAGTATATATAGGATAGGATATAGAGGTTTAAAGTTATCAGTTGTCATTTCATCTTCTGAATCTGTACGGGTAGATAGGCCATGAAGACCATCAGTTAACATACTATTCTGCTATCTCAGAAATCCCTACTCTAATGCATACCTGAACTATTCAGTCACTGAAAGACTTTACTATTACGTGTGTTGTCAAATGTATGGACACTCTTCTCATCTCCGAACTGTCACTCCCTAGAATACAATTGTCCTTCTTCCAAGGTACTTACAGAATCTCTCTAAATGAATCACAATCTAAACTAGTGATTATATGATGTCGTATTTACATTCATCTTTCTTTAACAACAATAGCGATATTGAGTGAATACCCACCAATTCATGGTGCGGGTCAGCAAGTAGTATATTGAGATCGATGTTATTGTGTTAGGAGAGAGGTCTCACGCTTCCAAGAATAATCGACACCTACGCCTGAGCAAAGCACGTAGCGCGAAAGAAGTGAGAGTTACTATTCATGTTATCTGAAGACTTCATATCTACTGAAACTCAGCAAGCTGACAGCTTTGTATCCGAGCGCGTCTATAATATGATGTCACTATGAGATACCTGTTTGCTTTTCCCGAGTGATTCAGCGTGCATAATGTTCGAGAACAAAAGAGTGAGATTGTACCGTCAATACTAACTGTTTTTAATATACCCTCTTATGGTATGTCTTGTCCACATTCATTCGTCACGGTAAAGTAACACAGGTTTCACTGTTACAGTCATCTGAAACATATAAACAGGCTTGTGAGTTTAACATGAAAAAAACGAGAAAAGACTTTTTACACCAGTAGTTCCGCGAAATGCCATTAAAGGATAGTTGACATAACGTCTGAGGGCATGAATATGTAAACATAATCAGCGCAGTGGATGTGAATCTACGGATTGAGTATTTACGACTAGAAACAACATTGTTTGTGAATCCGGTATAATATAGCCCGAATAGTATACAGGAAGACATGTACGCTTAAGGTATATCTATCTAGCTCATGCGACACCTTTCCACTCTCATTCTCTATGCGCAAAATTATGGCTTGATGGCACTAGAGATGGTGAGACCGAACAATATGCAGAAAAAGGAGAGTTCCATTAGTCGGCCAGCAACGATCGTATTTATGCTTACATCCTTTCGGATGTTGTTGAATCTCCTGGAGAAAAATATAGAACTTGCTCAAATTTTTCCAGAATACTATGTCTCCCTGATTAGATGGATTAATAAATTATAACTTTTTTTAATATAAAAACTTATATGTTTGAATGTATTCTTATCTTTTCATACTTTAACATGTTCTTTTTGTCAATTGAAAACATATTGTTACTATTCCCCGAAAACATGTCTTTGCTATCTGTCCCTCCTATTACGCCCATTATATTGTTTGTCTAATAGGTCGGAGCATAATCATGGGTCTAGCTGTTTATCCACTCGCTACAACCGTTTCTTTGTGTTTTAAGTTATGTCTATGATCATAGTATTATCTTTATCAGAGTAATGAAAAACATCTTACTTTTGGTTTGTCTTCAATCCATTGGGTATTCCACTTACTCTAATGTTAGAGCTTAATTGACTAAGTTTTTGTGAATTATACACTCTTTATACCCACTGTTTAACTCGTCTGAGAAATTAACCATTGTCGATAGTTATGAAGATCTATGCTCTACCAATAAATATCTGAATAAGGATTATGTTTCTCTAGGAATGTTATCGATCATTAATTACTGATCGCTAAGTCACGAAACTTTGTTAATATATGAACTGTTTAAAATTTTTTATTCCTGCTTAAGGTGTGTCCACCACTTGTTTGTTTGGTAGTACTACGAGTTATTTTCTTCTAGTTCACTTGCTCCTTAGTTCACAGACATTAATGTTATATTGGATATAAAAATCCTTATAATGTTAGAGTATACTCATTGGTCTTATATGATAATATTATCACATCGTTTTCTGGTAACTCTTCTTTGTCATAATATACAGTCTTAAATGTGAGAGAAGTAAACACATTGTATGTTAGAAAATTGGTTGTATATAAGTTATAGCAGTATTTTCATGAATTGTTAATTAGTTAAGTTACCTTTTACTGTTTGCAAGGTATATAAACGTAAGATAATTGACAGTTTTGATCGATTTATAATAGATAATTTTAATAGAGTATATGGTGTTAAGAATGCTTGTGCTCAGAGTAGGTTGTATTAATAATCATTTCCTAGCTTCTATAGATGAGGCGAATATAGGCCTCTATTAATCTCTGATTGTTACTGTTTTTCAGGTGTACAACGTTAACGATAAAATTGATTTAGAGATACTGGGACTTTGAAAAAGTAAGAAAGTTATGTTTTTGCGTGCATGTTATGTTTACTTTAGTAATGGGCAATACGGTGCAACTTTGTTCAAATAAGAAAATAATAGTTTATTTACATTTCGTTAATGTATGTATTGTTTAGTTATTAGTTCGTTGTTACTATTAATTTTAATTCTTGATTCATTTAGTACACATGTTAGACTTTTGATGTGATATAACCTATTTAATGTTTATATGAGTTATATTTCGAGTTGATTTAGTATGATATGTTAACTCAATTGTGTGGATTAAATTTTTTTGTTAAATTTATAATATTACAATCTTTAATGTAAATAACATTCTCTAGCTTTATAGAAAAAGTTGTATATGGTTTTTATTCAGTTTTTTAAATGCTATATGTAGTTTTTAAAGTAATATTTATAATGAGTTGCCAATTTCTTTTCCGACTATATTAATTACAGTTTTAATTTCAAGTTTCTATTTTCCAAATTTTCTCTTCTTACTTTTTCTTTTTTTATAATAAAATTTAAATAAATGAAATCTTAATTAATGCGAAAACTAATTATTTTGTAAGTTTGAGTCATAGTATTTGATGATCTATATTGTAAAAGAACTTGAATTTATGTTATGTTATATTAAAATAATTAATAATATACAGGATGTTACTTAGAATACAATAGATCAATAATCTAATTAAGACCATATGGATTGGCCAGGAATAGAGATGTAGATGGTGGTTGGATATAGTGATTTAGATTTAGTTGATTTACTGCTATAGGTGTAAGTATAAAACGTTACAATTTTATGTAAAATATGAACCTAATCACATAGATCAATAGATCACGACTGGACAGGATAGAGGGGAGGGGGGTGGAGGGGGGTATGATTTTAAGTGTATTATATTGATTAAGAAATACTAATAGCTATATAGAATTTAGTCAAATTACCTTAATCAATAAGATCAATAAGAGACTCAAGCTCTGTTAATGAAAATCTCACGGAAGGAATTCAGTTGAATTTTAACTGCTTTATAGGGTATGTTAAAACGTATAAAATTGTAAGTTATAAACAAAAATGAATATAAAAATTATATAATTTTATTTATTATTTATATTATTGATTTGTTTTTTTCTTTAAATGAGTAATTTTATAACCAATTATTTTCGAAATCTTCAGATCCAATAAACATATATAAAGACACCTACATTGTTGTTTAATACGAATGTTTTAAATTTACTAAGTCACCAGAGCAGCACGGCTCCAGTCATTAGCCGGGTGCCGGAGCCACTCCATTGAATCTATATACGAAGTCTTGTCTAGATAACTCAAACTCAGAATCTACTATCACCAAAATATCAGTCTTTATAACGAATACAATATTTATCCGTTTACACAATGGCGGTAGCAGAAAATTTCTGTATCAGAAAGCCCTTTATCTTGACTATCTGTAACTTCCGTATACATTGAGTATACCTCATCAATTCTAACAACCTTCTCAAATTTAGCACGATACAATAAGTTTCGGAGTCGGAGGCAGGCATGGCAATTCAAGTCGGTTCGAACCGTGTATAGCGAAGTAAGCAACACCGCGGCGTGAAATCTCGTAAGTACTGTAGAGTGCGTTATTTTATTAATAAAATTAATAATCGTATCTCCTTTTACTGAGGGATCGTTTTCGTCAAACTAACAGATTCGTTTTTTTCCTTATCGGAATATTCCGATCTTTCGACGTTGTATATAATTAAATATAATTAATAATTAATTTATAGATAGTTATATAATTATAATATACATTTGAGTGATTGTCCACGTCAGCTTGCAGTTTTGTCTTCTAGTTAAACTTGAGGGTTAGGGGTGCTAGACTTGCACGGCCACCCTGAGGCCAATCGCTACACGCTCTTCTTAGCGCATTCGTATACACCTGTGGTCAGATGATTAGTCCTGTTAGGTTTCCTAATACTCAATTCGCGGTCGGCCGTCTATGGTAATACCAGAGACGATGGTATTTATAACGCGGGCGGGTGATGCCGCGCTACTGCTCTCGGGGTACGAATACCCCCTTGTTAGTCAAAGTAGTACTATGCTCTTACAGGACAACTTTGAACAAACCTGTATTATCTCGAATCTCGTTATTCCTGATCTATCGTCCGATATTTTATATTATCTCTATATTCGCAAGTTGAGTCTAATATATTCTCTTTTATACTAATTCATCTGAGTACACAAGTAGTGGATGAGTATTATGTTCCGTGACGTATCCATCACACCAATACGATTGATAATTCTTTTCTTATATCTATATACACACGCCGTCACCCAGCAGGAACCATTTCTGAGTATATACTCACCAAGAGAAACTAGGTATTATTTCCAGTGATAGGTTGTACTGTGTGATATATCTTTACTATTCAGTTCCCAGCTATCTCAGGTTATTTGTTTCCAACTTACCTACCAGATGTGTCTGTGGAATATATGGAGGCCTTCATTATCTGTAAAATATTTAGTATACAATTAGATCAAGAGATCAATCTTTTTTTAAGTTTTCATATGAATATATATATATATTGTGATAAATATATATATATGTTATATGATTGATAGTAATTATTGTAGATAAAATTACTGATATGATATTGATCTTACCTTATAAGAAAATTTTACCTTAAATAAATAGCAAAAATATAGGAGATATAATAATATATAATATATTAATATATTAATATTATATTATTATACTAATAATTAATTTAATAGTACTATATTATTTCAGAGAGATGATTGATGCTATCAGTTGGTTAATATTATTATAATTATACTATAAATAGCAATAGAATGGTGAGTAATAGTTGGGTATAATATATATTTGTAAATACTATATATATTCGTGGAGAGAAATTCAGCTATCTCGTGGAGAAGTGCGAAAAAGATCACTCTATACACGAAAAGCGGAAGCCTACACAGAGTTTAAACTGCAACTGTGAGCCAGAGCGCAAACAAGCGCGCGCTTTTGATAGTAAAAATAGTTAGGTTAGATATTTTGAGTTTATTGGAATCCTAATATATACTCATTAATACAACTACAATTTATATTATTAACATTTATGATACTCCTGAGTATTTAACAACTTATTCAATAAGTCGATTATGTCAGACACGAAGCAATTATTGTAATTAGACTTATTATCTACTTATTATTATTTTATTACGTAATATTATATTATTGGACTTGTGCATTAAAAGAAATTAATTTACAAAGAACTCTTTAATATTTACGAGAAAGATAAAACTATTAAACACACACACAAACTTATATTTAAGAAAATATTATTAAAATAAAGATTAAAAGAGAGATACACATCACTTTAATACAAGGAGACAGGGGTCCAACCAATAGGTGGGGGGAGCAATATAAAAACGTCATAATTAAGATAGATAATTAATCTCATAAATTCAATAACCAAATTTCTCAATATTTACATATATCCATTAAAATTATTTTATGTAAGCAAGTTCAATTTATATCATTAATCCTAAAGGATCCTCTGCATAGACTCAGGGCATTTAAATCTATAGGTGTAGCCAATGTTTTTGGAAAAGCTTATAATGAAGATTGAGGGAATACACGGACGAAAGAGCAACAAAAAAACACAGGCAGTCATACACGTAGAGAGAAAACACAAGAGGTATAAGAAAAATCCCTTCTAAACCACACAGTTTTGTTCGCAGAATGGAGATATTGGAGTATGTGGGCAGAGACATTTAATCATACTAGATATATAGAGAGAAAAAAACATGTTAAGTATTCTTTCTTTACTTGTGTATGAAGTCTATTTCGATGAGATCTAAGAGGAGTTTGAAGGATATTAATACGACTGAATTTTCACTTTCTAAGTTTATTAGTTCATTTGACAGTTATGTGGATCTTCTCGGTCCGCTTTTTCGTTAACTGTTCTCGTGACACAAAGCTTTAGGGGTACGTCGTGGAAGAGCGAGGCTAGGCAGGACAAACTCTATACGCGAGCGACAAATCTGTCTATCAACTATCTTCTGGGCCACAGTTTCAATGAAGTGTTACAGTTGTAATTATGTTCGGGTTGGTAGTGCAACATATGCTCTCTTATAGTAGGCAATTAATGGCTCAATTGGGATGAGTTCTGCTGTCATTAGTAAGGAGCGAGAAGGTAATAATTGGTCAATACGAGTTGAGAAGTTGAAGAATGATAAATCTGCAGGTATAGGATGGAATTATACAGGTGAAATGGTCAAGATGTGAGGCGAGATGGTGATTTATTAGATTTGGAAGTTGTGTAACAAAGCGGTTTATGGAGGGTAAGTTTCCCGAAGAGGGGAAATTGAAAGAGAGCGAGCTAGAGGAGTTACCTTATATAAGGTAGAAGAAAGATAAGGGTGATTGTAGGAATGATAGGGGAAATAGTTTAGTTTATGGGGTGTTGTAGGGAAGGTATATGCTGGTATTTTGGTCGAAAAGTGCGTCGTCGAGTGACTAGAAGGACTGATTGGTTAAACAGAGCAGGTGAGTTTTTAGAGGTGGTAGAGGATGTATTATCAAATCTTTACATTGAAAGAAATGAATGAGAGAAAATGAGATAGAAGAATAAATTGTTTTAGGTTTGATGGATTTGCAACACAGGCGTATATTAGGGTTAATAGGGAAGCTCTAATGGCAGGTGGATAGGATTAATATGGTGTTGGTGGTAGGCTCATGAATGGAATCAAAAAATAGTATGAACAAAAAGGTGAAAGCGTGTTTTAAGAATAAAATGGTTTGTCGAAAGTGGATTGGGTTTCAAATATTAATGAGCGGAGTGTGAGGCAGGGATGTGTTACGCCTTCTTGGGTTATTCAAATTTGTATATGGATGGGGTTACTGAAGAATAAGAGTTGGGGGGGTGCAGGGATGGGTGGTTAGAATGATTGGAGATGGAAGAGAGTGGGAGGGCCTACTAACCTATTATACATGCGGATGATTTGTTTTGTGTGGTTCTTTTGTGCGTGATCTGAAGAGAGGATTTTTGAGGAGGAATTGGTAAGAGAGAGGATTGACAGGGTGTGTAAAGAGGAGGGGTTCGAAAGTAAAGATAGATAAGATTAAGGTTATGGGTGTGAGTGAAGACAGGTCCTTCGGTGTGAAGTTATGTTAGATGGTGAGCAGGCGCACCAAGTGTCCGGCAGCCTTTTTTAAATTTTTGAGGGGAATATTTGTTTGGAGAAAAAGGGAAGGAAGAGAATGGAGAGAGTGATAGTAGGAAAGTTGGCTGTGATGGCAGGAAAAGGAGGGCTGGGCGGCAATTAAAAATGCGCTTGGGTGGATGTTAAGGACAAGTCTTGGGAGTAGGCAGGGTCTGACACAGTGAACGGATGTTGTTACACTGTGTTAATGTATAGGTAGTTGAGACTATTATGGTCTGGAAAAAGAGGTTATATAGATCTAAAGACAATGTGATCAAGATTTGGAACAGATGGACAATCTTTAGGGCGTGTTAGGTGTGAGAAGAATTGATAAATGAGGGATGAACGTACTTAGAGATTTGTGTGGTGTGAAGAAGAAGGGAATAAATGTAGAGAATAAATGGATAAGTAACGTTGAGATGGTTGGTCCATGATAGGAATGGACAGATGTAGTCCGTATGGTTGAAGAGCCAGATAGCGGAAATCGACCGGCTGGGAGACAAGAAGAAAAAGTGATTGAGTCAGTGAGGGGAATGCCTGGAGAGAAGAAATGTGAGTTCTCAGGAGCGATGTTGAGTAGAAAAGGTTGCATAATAAGAGGGAATATGGCGGGGCTTTGTGAAGGGGTATGGTTGTGGGGCACCTCTACCAAGGGATGAACCCCACATTGACGAGATGCCATAGTAAGGGTCCGTCGCGGTCCTCCGTTAAAGCTCTAGGTTTGTTTTTAGGGAGTTTTTCTTGACTTGTCGTGCTTGATGTTTCTCGTTACTTAAGTTAGGTTGTTTTATAATTTTTGGAAAGGGGGGGGGGTGAAGGCTGGGCTTTCTTTTATCAAACTTGTCATATTCTTCTACTACTATTCTGTTTCTGGTGTATGTCACACACTTTACCCCCCAATCTTTGGGATAGAAGGTGGATGATTATTATTATTATTATTAGGGATGAACCAAATCTCGATTTTCATACTGCGGATGCTTATAGTTTTAGGTTTCAAGAAATTAACCACAGGTATCTGATATTTTAAGTTACTAAAAGCATTTGAGTAAAAAATATATCGTTTATCAATTAATTATTGTTGCTATTATGTGATAAAGTTTTCTTACTGTTTTTTAAAGTACACAATGATGAGTGGTTGGGGTCCTCTCACACTGATACAGAGGGGGGGGGGGCTGAATCATTTAGAATTCTCGACCGCCTGGAGCAACTGATTAGGGAAGCCGCTACTGTATCTCAGTTGGTAGAGCATTAGAGTCGCATGTCAAGGGCGCGGGTTCGATCCGTATTCCGGATCATATGTAGAAATTACCTGGAGGTTTCCCACTGCAGAAATTTGGGTTATTGTCCGTGAGGTGTAACTTATTCATTAAAAAAAAAAAAAAAAAAAAAAAAAAAAAGATTCCTGATGGTCTAAACTAAGTATGGTATACCCTTGGTATACCCTTGACCTAAGCTTCACCACTAGTCATTCTATCCATAAATACCCCATCTTGTTTCTTTTTGGTATGATCTATCCTTTTATTCTAAATTTTTTGGGGGCTCCGATTCCGCCTCCACCCAAACTAAATTTCGGCCACGGCTCCACCCATACCCTTGCGGTTTTTGGCGCTGCAACTCTCAATTCGACACTACTCAAATTGATTCTGGAACATGGAGGTTCTTTTAGGTTCCATTATATTTAAGTTCTAATCATTAATTTATTTACTGATGTTGAAAGTTTGACACGAATAGCAGTGATGATTGACGTGCGTTTGTGTATTATATTTCTACACTGAATCATCTATATAATCTACAAATCATGTATGTAGTTTATATAATAATAATAATAATAATAATAATAATAATATTTTTATAAATAAATTTTAATATAACGTTAATAGAGTTTGAAAACCGTGTTCTAGTGATGCAGTTCAACATTTTAATTGAATTATATTCACGTAGATCAAATTGCCTTATCCTTTTGTCTATCATTATTATAATATAAATACAATATTTCCACCAATAAATAGGATATTTTTCTTTATTTAAATAGGGTCCATAAGAGGGATTGAGTCTTAGTCATTTATCTCGTGACTCAGTCACCCTACCCTAAACTATATTTTAAAAAGTTTTTATGAAAGGAATTTTGTGTTATTTTTTTCTTTCTTCTTTTTACCATATTTTATTTCTTTATTTTTTCAGAATTATGGACCAAAATGTAATTTTAAGAAGAGAAAAGTTACTTCGGGAGCTTTTGAAGGTTATCCAAATTTTACTAAATTCATTCAAGATCGATTCAAAACTCTCAAACTTTTGGAGTCTTTCGAAACAGTTGAACAATGTTCATTAGAATATACCCCAGATAGAGGTTCATCCATTGACCCTCATATTGATGATTGTTGGATATGGGGAGAACGTATCCCTACTCTAAGTCTCTTAACAGATTCCTTTCTTACTTTAACGAAATTTTCTGGTCTGAGAACTAAGTATAATTTGTCTGATAGCCAGACTTACCCTCGTACAGTTACAGAAAATGGTTTAGCTAAGGATTTTTCTGATATTTGTAAGGAATTCAAGGAGATAGATTCAAGTAAATTTAAACATTCAGAAGAAAATGTATCTTACCCTCTTGTTATCCGTATACCCATGCCCAGAAGATCACTCTTAGTATTATATGGCATCGCCCGTTACGACTACGAACATTCGATTTTGAGAGAAGATATAAAAGAAAGAAGAGTTTGTATCACTTACAGAGAGATTACACCAACCTTTTTGTCCTGCGGGGCAAATGCAGAAATTGGGAAAGAGATTTTAGAAAGGGGCAAATTATTTTGGGATTCTCAGGAAATTTGTTTGTAAAAATTCAAGTAACCAAACAATTATTTTGTTATTGGGTAAGAGACACGGTTTATGATGTTGAATCAATTCATTGTTTCATATTTATGCAATTTTTTCCCCCGTTTTAGGGTTGTGTAGGTTCAGAAGTTTGAGAAAAGTAGGGCAAATGTTCCTTAGTGGACTAGATTGATTGCATTGTACAAACAAATAAGAACTATCACTGATTTCATGGATATTATTGATATTAATGGAAAACTTTCAAACTCTTTCTCCTTGAATTATATACACGATTAAGATGTTTCTTCCACAGTAGGATAAACTTATACTACAAACAATTCTTATTTACAAATGAAGGTGTGAAGCAAGGTCGGATTCATTTTTCATCTCATCGGTTCACTCATCCTTTCATCCGACTATGGTTATAGAAAAATATCGAAGAGTTTCGTCATTTAGAAGAACTTGTACTTGTTTGTTGAAATGATCACTTGGCAGCCCTGACCCACAGATCATGGCTGTAAAACGTACTAGTCTTTTATTTCCAGATATTGAACAGAAACCATATATCGCTCCTTTTAAAGGAATTAAGGACATAATAAAATTATTTTGGTTACAATGTTTTTCCACCTATTTGATAAAACGTTTGTATAATTAATTTAATTTGTATTGTATATATTGTTTTCTTTGGAGAGAGTCGGTTTTATATAATGATAAAATTGTTTAAGAGTAAACTCGGGGTCTTTAAACCAGGGTTGTGGAGTCGGTTCAAAAAAAGTTTCCGACTCCGACTCACCCTCTGGGCAAAATTACCAAACTCCGGACCCTCTTCAAAATACCGCTCCGACTCCGACTCCACCTTTTTCAAATTTCCGACCCACTCTCTTCAAAACACGACTCCCCGACCTCCGACTCCACAACCCTGCTTTAAACACAGTCTCATGTTTTCCTGTGTCCAACTCTGACCCAGACTTAGGCTGCTATGCTCAATCTTACATGTACTCCACCAGTAATAAAGTCTGGAGCCGCGTATCGGGTATGTAGGCCTTTGATTTGGTATTGGTATTGGATTTTGGTTCTTCCCCAACTCTGGTTGAATTTGGGTAGGCCTCTGGCCTTTGCCCACCGGAGGAGACATAAAACAGTTTAATCTGGGAGTGAAGTGAAGGTTTGTTTTCTTATGAATAATCTTTATCATTGCTTAGAGTAAAAACGTAGGAGTCGATAAAGGATTTGAGAGAAATTACGGAACTTATACGTGTTCAGTGGTGTCTTTATTTAAAATTGGTTTATTTCGATTTTTTTTTTGTCAATTAAATCTGATAATTTTCAATAATAATTTTTTTATGGGGGGGAGGGAGGAGGGCGAGATATTTAGGGTACCTAACCTCGCCTTTCATTCCAAAATAAAATAAAAAATAATGCTAAATTTTTTAATTGAAATTTCTCTATTTTTTTTTAAAAAAAACAAAAAAAAATGTCCTAAAGCCATTTTTTTACCATATCACTAGGCATACGAAAAGGCAATAGACGGAATTATCATCTGTTTACGTAGATTCTAAATATTGGATTGAGTCATTTGAGTCGCTTTACTATGGTTTGTTATCGTTCCTCGAATCTCTTGAAACATTGAAGAGCTAATAGATGCACGAGAAACTCTGGTTTACAAATAAATTTACGTTTCCCTTTCCGTTCTCTTAATTATTTTAATATCTTTCTTCAACCAATCTTTCTTTTTTCTTTTTTTCTAAATTTATCTCTTCTAAATCTTGCCTCTTTTTCTTTATCGTTTTTTTTTAGGTTGTCGTTCCTGTGTCTTAATTTCAAGCACAAATTCGGCATTTTTTCCTGTTCTTTCAACTTTCTTACCGAGTTTTTGTATTCCAAATTGGGCTGCCAATTTTTCATCTATTTCGCGTTTCCTTATCAAAAAATCTAAAACTACATAATTGTCTATCAGTTTGCGAGCTTTACACACCTGATGTGGTGTGTTCTACACCAGTGGTCTCCAAAGTGGAGTACGCGTACCCGGGGGTGCGCAGAGTGATACTTTGGAGTATACGCCAAAGAAGTAGACTCACTATCACTTACGAGTGTATGATTGCATAAAATCTTGATGTGGAGGGAGAATTTAGAAAAGGGATCTTTATAAATGTTTCCAACCTTGTGTGATATTGCTTCTGAAAATGAAGTAAATGTGGAGCAAATTAAAAGTTTTGTATCTACAGATTTATAAAAATTTGAGAGAATTTTGTAATTAATTTACAGATCTTCCTAGTAGTAAAACAAAGTTTCAATGGGTCATGAACCCATTTGCTGAAAATATAAAAACAGACCATCTTTCGATTGCTGCTAACGAACAGTTAATTGACTTGAGAGAAAGAACGTTACAATCCGAATTTAAAGAAAAATATCTTCATAATTGGTGGATGGAATTGAAAACCGAATATATAGATTTAGTAAGCACAACATTGAATGCAATCTTACCATTTGGTTCTACACACCTGTGTGAAGTCGCGTTTCCCGCAATGAAGACAATTTAAACCAAATAAAGAAATAAAGTTAGAAACAGATCTACGAATTGCATTAACAGAGGCCATCAAATCAGATTTTTCCGATATTACTAAACATGTACAGTACAATCATATTACTCACATTAAATTCTATATGTAAATTTGTAATTTAATTTAAATGTATGTATATTGTTTAAAAAAAAAAATGATTTTTGATATATTATATTAATATATAAATATAATATATATTTTTAGAATAGAATATAATATATTATATATATTATATAATAATTATATATATATATATGATATATATATATATTATATATATAATATATTATATATATATTAGTGATGGACGATTCCAAATTTCCAGCCTGCCGATACCAGTCAAAAGTGCCGATTCCGATTCCAATTCTTTATAATATATATATATATATATATATAAATACTATAGAAATATATATATATATATATATATTATAATATATATATATATATAATATATTATATATATATATTATATATATTATATATAATAATATATATATAATATATATATATATATATATATATATATATATATATATTAATATATATATTGCCTAATTTTGCTAAATCAACTAATTTTAGATATTTAAAACCTAATAAATTAATGTTATAGAATTCTCTTATATTTTTCTTTGGCTAAAGAAATAAATTAGTTAATTACCTTTGATTTATTTACACTGAAAAATAATAGCAATATATAAAATTTACAATAAATGGAAAATTTTTGTCATTTTTGTTTTAAAAAAAAATCCGCCTTCTTAATTTACTGAAAGTATATCTTGAAGAAAAGTAGCATATTATTTGTAGTCAAGCGATGTCTTGCCTTGTTAGTGGCAAAGACCAAGTACAATTTTTTGTGTTTCTGAGCAACATCCTTCAGTTTTTAGAGAATAAATTGACCTCCAAAGGTATTGAGTCCTTCACTGCCCAAGTACAAGCCGGCGAGCTTAAATATTTTTAGCAAGGACACCAAATGCTGAAAGGTACTTATTCGGTGACCACCATTGTAAGGGACTTTTCTGAATTTTTTAATAAGTTTTCATGTTTTACAAGGGATGATGTCAACTTTTATAAAAAATGGCAATTTTTCTAATCTTGTTCTTTCTGCTTAGAATGAGTTTCTTTGCTGTTTTTAAAGCTTTTTCTCTTTAAATTCCGAAAAACAGCTTTCAAAACTGAAGTTAAAACTATTATCTTCAGTATCCACTTTTTCGCCCTATTCTGTTGATAAATGAGAAAATCTGAAAGTTGGTTTAAAGTAGTGGAAACTGTTTTCCTTTCCTTTATACAACATATATATTCGCACATCCATTGCTTAAGAATATCTTCCACCTTTTTATTGTTATATTCATCCTCAAGGAATGTAGTTTTAAATAAGCGTGGATCAAGACAGGTAGCAAGCACAAGATTCTTATCAGTAAAGCAAATGCTGAATCTATTCTTTACTGAATTTTTCCATGCTGATACTGTAGACCCAAGTCCCTCAAATAGTTCTTTTTCTGACTCTTTCAAAAAAACTTTAAATCACTTTCATATTTGGGATTATTGCCGATGTCATTTATTCCTTGTGGGCTGTGGCTCAATAAATTTGTACAATCAACAAAATTTTTAAGTATTTTTAGCAATTTTTCAAGAACTTTTCGTTGTTTCTATAAGCATGCAGGTTTTGAATGATCACTGCAATATGAAATGAGAGCCGTCTTTCGTTCAAAATTTTTTGAAAGCATATGATACTAACTATTACATAGCTGGTTTATACATCCTGAATAAATCTTTGCCGTGGTAAACTAAATCTAGTTTGATATTCTTCATACTTGGCAATAGCTTGAGGCGAGTGATTAAAATGACCTACGATTTGTTTGCATATGGATATATTTTTTTCACGTCTCTTTGTTCAAAAATGAAGTAGTTGATATAGTATCAAAGAGTGTAAAAAGCAAGGTAATTCCTGGAATCCTGCTTGTGTAACTCCTGCAGCCATATTAGGTGCGTTATCCCTTACTATAACATGAATTTTATTAGCAGGAATATTGAATTCTTCCATAACATTTTGAAGACAATCACTTATATTTAAGATGCTGTGTGAGATACGTGAAAAGGTGGAACTCGAAGGATAGCATTTATATTCAATAGCTCCAATTATTACAAGCCTACAAGGCAAATATTTCACTGCTCACTTACGAGTTCACGGGTATATAATTATCAAAACATATTACATAACATGACTGACGAAACATTGCCAAATGTCTGCCTCACCATGACTGTCTGAAAATCCTAACATGATATCTTAGGCTCTACGTAAAGATGCGCCGCTCAATCCAGTTTTCTTTAATTAAATAGAATTAAGGAAGAACTGAAATTAAAAATCAATACGGCAGACTTCGAAATATCATAAAGATCGAATAAAAATTGTTTTCAGATTGTATACCAAAGAATCGGTACAATTTTGCCGATTCCGATCACTTATATATATATATATATATATATTATATAATATATTATTATATATTATATATAATATATATATATATATATATATATATATATATATATATATATTATATAAATATATATATATATTATATATATTATATATAATATATAATTCTACTCTTCCCATGAAATGGGTTGGGATAGGCCTAGCAAGCCACCAACCGTCATCAATTCATCAAGAAACTCATGTACGTCTTGCCTCGAAACCCTTTAAGCTCCGTGCAAGACAGCTGACAGGTGCATACGCCTACATGCAGGAGGTTGGTGAGAAAGAAATATATATAATATATATATATATATTATATATATATATATATATATAATATATATATATATTATATATATATTATATATATATTATATATATATATATATATATATATATATATATATATATATAATATTTATAATATATATATTATATATATATCTATATATATTATATATATATATATATATATATATAATTATATATATATATATATATATATATATATATATATATATATATATATATATATATATATATATATATATATAAAATATCGATATATCGGTTGAAAAAATATCATCGATATTTTTTCGATACTATCGAAAAAAATATCAATATCGATATATATATATCGGTCCTCTTGTAGCGATGACTAGCATCCCTAATCCTTACTACTTCTCCCATAGTTACGACTTCAAAAGATGACACTTTACTTCATTATATGGTATATTTTAGAGAAAAAGACTAATTTAAGGGACACAACTACCAGAAACGAGGCCCATTTTGGTGAAGAATTGAATTAAAAATATTTTTATTATTAGGCTTGGCCTAGCATGAAGTGTCTACCAATTTAAAATTCCACTCTAGTCAGGTTAATTGTTCAATAGCTTAATCATAAAATAAATAGCCTTGCAAAATTATTTGGTTTTGTACCATATTTCATTAGTTCAAAATTGACATCAATTGATTAAGGTTATTTATTTCTTTTTTTAATTACAAATCAAAATGGAAACTATAGATGACTATATAGATGAGTGTTTGAATGAATGTGAAGAGTCAAATAAAGATTATATAATTGAGCGTAGGAAACTGAGAATGAAGACCGGCATTGAATATGCTAATTTAGAGAATAATTTAGAGAGAAGCATTTTAGATACAAGAATAGTTTGTTTTGTGAATAAGATTCTTGACTTTTGTGAATTAACTTTTATAAACGATGCATTGATTTTGGCAAACTTTGGTAGATCTTACCTTGTAAAGGAATTTAAAAAGATTGAGGAATCAGAGTGTTATTTATATAGGCAAGATATTAATAAGCGAATTGAAAGTTTGTCTCAAACTCTCTTTGAAAATTCTTCATCTGTTAACAGTGAATCACTTGAATCCAATACAGTATTGAGTTGCCACAATACACACAGTAACTGTTTAAATATACCTGTAGCTGAAGCATTAGTTCATCTTCATAATTTTGTTAACCCTTTATCTGTTTCTTATAAGCCCTATAATTTTAATGGTCAAGAAAGGAATAAACTTGCATTTAAAAAATTTCTAGATAAATTTATGTTTGTTGTTGGTATAAACCATAACATTTATGATGCTTTTAAGCTTCTTTATCTCCGTTATTTTTTAGTTGGTGATCCTTTCGATTTGATTAGGCCTTTGGCCATCAATAATAATAATTACGTTATTGCTTTGAATATGTTGAAAAATAAATATATAGATAAGCAGTATATGGTCAGTAGGATTTTGAAGAAAATTATCAAATTGACCCCACCTTCAGACAACAGGAAAATAATTTTCTTTATAACTGAAAGTCACCGTCTTTTCAGAGAGCTACAACAATATGATGCAGATTTTCTTCAACCAGATTCTCCTGCTTTTACTATGGCAAGCCATATTGTATTTGACAAACTACCATCACATTTCAAAAGAGCCTTGATTGCTAAAGCATCTTGCCAATACCCAACTCTTAATCAAATACTGGAACATTGCAATTCCATTAATCTCTAGAAGTTTAAAATTATAGTTGTTTTTCAATATATATATATATATATATATAGTGCGGTGGGGTATATTTGGGTCACAGTCGATTCAAGGTAAATTTGGATCAGTCTATTTTAATATGAAGGACTGAAAATTTTAAAAATATTTTTGTTTGTGCAGGTAGCCCTAACCTTAAACTATAAGTTAATATGGTATTTGGCCTTCATTTGGAATAAAGGGTCAAAATAGGTAGAAATGTTTTACACTATGCCCAAAAAATGAAACCTCATTCAGAGAAAAAATGATCTAATTTCATGATCCAAATATTGGTTCAAACCAAAGTAGGGGCAAATTTGGATCATTGGGGGGTATAGTAATAGCCAATAGTGTTGCTGAGTTTGAAAGTATCCCTCAAAGTTGGGGGAAGGTGATCCAAATGTACCCAAGAAATGGGGAAAATTTGGATCAAAATTTGATTCAAATGTACCCCAAATAGTAATCCAATTTTCCCCCAAATCCTGATACAATTTTACCCCATATTGGTTCATTTTTACCCATGTGGATATTACTCACTTGTTATCAATCTTGCAATATATATATATATATATATATATATATATATATAATTATATATATATATATATATATATATATATATATATATAATTATATATATAATGAATATATATATATATATATATACATATATAATATATATATATATATATATATATATATAATATATATATAAATATATAAATATATAATATAATATATATTTATATATAAATAATATATACTATATATATTACCGTATATATAATATATTATATATATATATATATATATATATATATATATATATATATTATTCACTTGTATCAATCTGCAATATATATATATATATATATATATATTCTTCTTTTTGCATATATTCAGACATTTGAAATTGATTTAAAATAAGTAACTATGCCAAGAACGTATATCCCAAAAGTGAAAAAATATCGAGGAGATGATGCCATAATGGCAGTTAATGAAGTAAAAGAAGGAAAACTTTCAATAAGAAAAGCAGCTAAACAGTACCACGTCTCTTATGGGACACTGCACCGAATGATAAAAAGAGCAAACAGTCAAGGCCAAATTATTGTCCCAAGAAAAAAAGGAAAAAATACGTATTTTAGTACAGAATTTGAAAAAGAACTTGCTGAAACTATAAAGACAATGGAAGAAATGGGTCTCTCACCCACCCTTGATGAATTTCTTTCCATTGTTGAAAGTTATGTAAAAGCAAACAATATACCCAATAGATTTAAAGATGGACACCCTGGATATGACTGGGCTCAAGGATTTATGAAATGTAACTATATTAACCTTAAAAAAGGAACGTAGATAAATGTAGCAAGGAAAAAGATTACATCAGATCCATTTGTAATATATGATTATTATGAACAGCTGGGAAAGGTAATTGAAAATCTAGGCATTGCAAACCAACTGGAATGCATTTGGAATTAAGATGAAACCGCTTTTAATTATGATCCATCAAAAAGAAAAATTCTGGGAACTAAAGAAAAAACAACTTTACGTTTAACCTGTGGCACAGGTTAGAAACCGCAAACGTGCACCTGTTTCTAGCTTCTAGCATGGGCCCCCGACCTATATTGTAGGAATACACCTTAATATTAGTGTCTACCCCTATGTTATAAGGTACGGGGAATCGATTAGTGTGTATTTAGAAGGTGCTAGAATGCTTCCTTGTATGAGTTATTACCCCGCCCCCCTTTCTAGCACTTCTAGCAAATGACATACCTTACGTCATAGAACACCAAAATATTAGTGTCTACCATGTGTTTGAGGTATGAGGGATTTGATTGGTGTATATTAGAAAGTTGCTAGGATGCTTCCATCTATGAGTTAGTACCCCTACCCCTTTTTCTAGTGATGCAAATATTCAACTTTGTTATTTTTTAGCTAGAGAGTTGAACTTGGTGTTCTACTCCAATGTTTCGAGGTATGCCGAGTTGATTTCTGCCATTACAGAGTGGATGAGCATTCCTTAGGGCCTTTGCACCGGTGCTCATATATATGTTTTTTTGTTTTTTTAAAGGTTTTCTGGTTAAGATATTCTCTTCAAACTGGCTACCGTGGTTGATAAAGGTGCCGCCTGCCTGGGCCCGAGGTTTCCCGCCGCCGCGTCCAAGGAGGGGAGGGGGATCTGAGCCCCCAAAACCAGGAAAAGGACTTAGAAGGTTGAAATTTAGGCATTTCTTAAGAATTAGCAAAAAAAAAAAAAAAAAATTTTTTAGGGCCTCATATTTATTAGATCCAAATTTCCCCAAGCCCGATCCAAATGTTTCCCAATTCGAGGTAAAAATGAATCAGTGATTTTAAATTAATAAAAAATTAAGTTTAAAACTAAATACATCAGTCATTACATTATATTGTAGAGAATTTAATTATACACCTTTCCATATTAAATAGTTAGCAAAAATATGTTTTGGCTATTACCATGTTCCAATTATTTGATTGATACAAAATTATACCCCCCGCACTATATATATATATAATATATATATTATATAATTATATATATATATATATATATTATATATATATATATATATATAATATTACCGTCAGATGGGGTAAAAGGGAATCGATGGGGGAAAAGGGAATTTTTCATTTGCTAAGCATACTTAATTTTTTTGATAGAATTATTCAAAAAAGGCCATAATTGTATATAGACAAAATCTTAAAAATATATCATATTGTAATTTAATGATGAAGCGATTAATAAACTGTCAATTATTGTTTGTAATATTGTCTCTTAAAACTTCAGGTAAAATTTCCAGAAATTTGTAGGGTAAAAACTAAGATAAAAAAAATATTTTTCTAAATAAATGATTGTATCAACATTTCCAAACCTCGTTTAGAAACTGCAAAGGTACATATTCATATAGTTTATTACATTGCTTTGTTTATAGTTTTTTAGAAAACAAATTTTTAAAAAAGTAGGGTAAAAGGAAATCGAAAAAATAGTAGGGGGGGAAAAGGGAAATTTGAATTTGTTTATAATAAATATCTTCTAAAGTGTGAAAAATATATATATGATAATATAAAAAACATGGCTATAAATATAATAATGATATAAAGATATGATGCAAATACAGTATATGATATAAAATAAATTTAAATGAAATAAATACTGTATATATATGGTAAATAAATAAATATAAATAAATAAAATAAATTAAGTATATATATAATGATATAAAATAAATATAATAATGATAATCAATATAATATCAAAAAAGTCAGGTTTGAAAATGTGGAAATAAGACACAGGAAAAGGGGTCGTAAAATTAATGTTGAATCAGGGCATGCGGTTTCATTAGAGGATTTCCAGCAGGCAGGGCCAAGTCGTCATAGACATACTGAAATGGACTTATTGGAGCCTGAATGTGAAGAATATAGACCTGTGTGGCAAGATAAAGACAACCCAAACTCAGAAATATTAGCTACCAGTATATGTGAGAGCCCAAAGTTGCAGGAGTATGTGCTTGTGCAGTTTGAAATCAGTAGAAAAAGTGTAACTGCTATATACTATGTTGGAAAAATTGTAGCTATAGGCGAAAATAACACCTACACAATTAAATTTCTAAGAAAGACTGAAGGTAGTGTTGGCAAATTGCAGAAAGGGTGTCTGGGCTTTAAGGAGCCCGAAAACGAGGACATAAGTGTCATTGACCAGAATCAAATTGTAAAAAAATTAATTCCTAGGGACTTCAGGAGAGGAATATTTTTTTTTCAATTTAGATTTAGAAAGGTTCCCTAGCATTAATATTAGGTAAATAATATACTGTAAATATATATATAATTATATTAGCTATATATATATATATACTATATATATATATATATATATATATATATATATATATATATATATATATATATATATATATATATATAAAATTTTTATATTATATAACTATAATTATATAATTTATATTATATATATATATATATATATATATATATATACCATAAAAACTGGAATTTCTTTTTACCCCATGCCAATTTCCCTTTTAAACCAGATGAAATTTGCTATGCCTCTTTTTTTTTAAAATTCTTTAAAAATGTATAAAAGGTTTTTCTTTTCTTTTTTTTCTAAAGCATTTATAACATTTTATATTTTTATATTAGTGAAAAAAAACTATATATAGTATGTTTGAATTAGAATTATTTTGGAATAAATTTTTTAAAAGCCAAAAAAATTTCCCTTTTACCCCATCCAACGGTGTATATATATATATATATATATATATATATATATATATATATATATATAAACATATTATATATATATATATAGATATATATATATAATAATATATATATATATATAAATATATAAAAAACTTTAAATATATTAAATAGATAATAGTAACTAAATTCTATTGTATCTATACAAATATATATATATATAATATATACCATATATAAATATATATATATATATATATATATATATATATATATATATATATATATATATATATATATATATATATATATATATATATATATATATATATTTTATATATATATATATATATATATATATATATATATTTGAGGTGGACTGGATATCTGCATCAATATATGCAGTTATCTGCATCATTTTTTAATACCTGTATCTGCAAATGTTGATATTTATTTTATGAGGATATCAGAAATCATGAATCACCTATAACTTAGGTATGAGAGTTAAAAATTCAAATATTAAAGAGATGTGTTACTTCTTCACTACATAGACACATTTTAAGTCTTTGCTGACTTAGGGTCATTCTCTAGGTATAAAATCTCTTAAGAGTTGGTAAAACATGCCAGAAAGATTGAATGAAATTAATGAAGCTATCTGTCTCTATTCTTCATGCAACACAAAGGTAAAACTTTATAGTTGATAACGATGTACTTTTGAATTATTGGATTACTCGACTTAAGCCCTTTGATGAAATAACCAAGGCTATTAGCTTTGCAGATTTATGTTTGTCTGACATTATACTTCTGGTTTCAACACTGAAAGTTGTGCTAAACACAGGGCTGGCGTGACTGTATAGGTGAACTAGGTGACCACCTAGGGGGCCAAGGACTGAGGAGTGCCTGGTATATAGTCCTTGTGTGGCATTTATGCAACACTTTCTAAATGTTTATTTTTGTTTACGTAATTTAACTACTTTTCTGTTTTTTTTGTTGTTTTTTTTTACTTTCTTGATAGGAGTTTCAAGTTACTCATTTAAGCGCAAAAATTGAATCAAAATTTAAATCAGTGCTTGTTCAACCCTGAAACGAAGTAGTTTTTTTGATTTTTTTAAATAAGTGAGTTTTTTTCTGTTTACTATGGTTTAAATTTCGTAATTTTTAGAAATTAAAATGTTTAAAATGTTGAAAATGTATAAATAATATTTATAAAATCAAAAGAAAGAGGAATTTAGTGATATAATTTAGCTTTTTTTCCAATGTCAAGACTATGTACATACGGTACCTAGTTTTCTTTAAAAAAAAAGTTGCTTAGTTGTTTATTCTATATTTACTGCAATTTAAGATAAACTATCAGTAAATAATGAATTTTAAAATAATTTGTATGTTGCTGGGTTAATTTTGATTATATATTTCCTAATAGTGATGGTTGAATGGACTACACTAGTAGTTGATTAGGGGTTGGTTTGGAATGGTTGGAGAGGGGGGGGTGCCTCATAATAAGTTTTGCCTGTGGCGCCAAAATCTCTTGTGCCGGCCCTGGCTAAAACAATACACTAATGTTCAAAGAGTTTCAAAAATAACAGAAAACCCTATTGACTGAGATCCAGTAAACAGATTTTAAAACTTCAATACAGCAATATTTACATTAGGGCAACTTTTTTATATCTGAGGTACAAAACAAATTCTTGGAACACAAACAGCAACAGAGGTTAGGATCAGTTTAGGAGATTCTGCGATAAAATAATGCAAGATGCTAAAGAAAACTTATCAACATTAAAAGCAGATCTCAAAACAGAGGCTAGGCAACAAACGTACCTCGTTGGTAGCAGAACCATGCTCAATCTATGACGATTTCTTTTTAGCCTAGCAGTTATAAAGAACCAGATAAGAGTGTCAAAGGGAAGGTTTTATCAATGATGAAGAGTTATTAAACACAAAAAACATTCGGAAACAGATGAACATCTTAGCATTGGTGGTGTGACAACAGTCAAGTCATTCTTTGCCTGACGGAACTTGCCAGAACTTATTTAGCATGCCCTTTAACCAGCCTAACTAGTGAGCGTCTTTTCAGTGGAGCAGGTGTTATATATGATTCAAAAAAAGCAAAGACTAGCTTCTGAAAGATCTCAGAAGCTTTTATTTTTAAAACTTGACTCACCAAATTGTTAACTTTGAATATTAAATAAAGCAAAAAATAAAAGGAGATAAAAATTAATAGCTTTCGGAAAATAATAAAAGTGATAAATAAAAAAACTATAAAATAGAAATGATGCAAAATAAATAAATAATAAAACTAGAATTTAAATGTTTTCATATACTATAAAATTACAAAAATACAAATTATTAATTTATAGCCTTTTCCACATGGATGGTGTGATGCATAAGATTTGAATCCACAGATACTGGAAATTAAAGGTAATTTGCATAAAATCTTTATTCCTATATTTCTTATTGAATTTATATATTGTTTTCTGAAATTCATTTTTACTATTCTAATTATATGAGGTTAAAACTTGATACTTAGTAGCCTACTATCGACTCTCTGCATCCACAAATATAAATATCTGCATCTGCAATTATTGAAAATTGATTTCCAGTCCACCTTTAATATAGGCCTATATATATATATACCGTATATATATATATTATATATATATAATATATATATTATATTATATAATATATATATATATATATATATATATATATATATATATATATATATATAATAATCAATATAGGGTAAAAAAAAAACAATGTCTATTTTAGGGGTTAAAAAAAAAAAAACTTCCCCCCCCCCCCCTTTTTTTTTTTTTTTTTTTTTTTTTTTTTTTTTTGGGCTGTATTGGTTGCTGAACTATGTAACAACTTATGTGCCAAGTTCTATGAATCTGCTACAAAGTGACTAGTTTCTAGAGAAAAAAATCTGACCCTCTATTGAAATTTGGTCATTTTAACTTTTTTACATGTATTGCGCAAATTGCCAAAAATTCTATATGTATTATATTTTAAACTTTTTCATTAATGGTACATATTGGTAGTGCTTTTATATCATAATAATGGTTTTCATATTAATTCACTGGTTTTCTGTATATAACAGATTTTTTTTTACCCCCACTAATTTGACACCAAAGGGGTAAAAAAAAACCATTTTTTTTACCCCAATTGTTTAAAATTTGTGGGGGTAATAAAAAACCAGTTATATATATACAGAAAACCAGTGGATTAATATGAAAATTGTTATTATTTCCTTATATTTTTTACCCTCACATAAAAAAAAATTGAAATATAAAATATTGAAAATATTAAATTTTCATATTTATAATAAAATATTTTCAAAAATTAAAAAAAAAATGCCAAGGACTTACATACCAAAAGAGATGTGAGATTTCATTTGAATCTGTTATAAAGAGTCGAGGTTGACCTAGTATGACATCTGCAGTAACCTCCAAACACCCTCGTGTCCCAATGAGTAGCTATTTTAACTGATAAGGAATTTAAGAAGGTCGAAGAGGAATTAAAGAAAACTTAACCAAAGAAAAGAAAATTGCAGAAAACAGCATCACCACAAGAGTCATCCTCAGAAGAGAGCGATTCCAGCCTGAGTAGTGGAGAATTGTCAGGAATTGAGGAATCAAACCTCAAATTAACTGTCAAGAAATCACTTGCTCATAGGAAAGTTTCAAAGAACATACCAAAATTAAAAGATATTGAAGTCGGTGAGTTTTATGCGGTTCGATACGATCAACCATTAAAATATTACTGGGGTAAAATATTAAAAAAAAAAATTTACAAATGATGAGGAAACAGAGCCTGTAAAGGTGGAAATGAAATACCTAAAAAATGAAGTGTTATCCAGCATTGCAGAAAACATACGGTGGGATTGGCCCAAAAATGATAGATATAATTCCTGTAACCAACATTTTAATTTGACCTGTGACTCCATTACTTGAACAAAAAGGAAGGGGAAAACCCTTATTTTACTTTAAGGAAGAGGAAGAGGCCCTTTACAAACTGAGTTAATGCGAGTCAATGGTGTTCCATCACCAAAAAAAAAATAAATTTCATGTTGCATCACCCCACATGTACAAAGTATTAATTTTAAGCTATAATTTAGTTTTATTTTAAAAAAAAGAAGAGGAATTTTTGCTTTATTTGGACCAAAAATACTTAAATATTGAAAAGGAACAAGATTATTAATTAAAAGTTAAGTTTTATTTCTTTAATATTGAATTAACTTGAAAATTTTTTTTTACCCCATTTAAATTTTTTTTTACCCCATTGGTGGGGGTAAAAAAAAATCCTATTTTTTGCTAATAACTTCTAACATAAGCAATAATTTGTTTTAAAGCATATACCATTTTATTCCCACTATATACCATAACATTATGAATAACTAACTTTTGGTCCAAGTTCAATATTCTAAACGTGAGGTCAAAAGGGTCAACTGTTTTTTTTGTTTTCATTGAGTATATATATATATATATATATATAATATATATATATATATATATATATATATATATATATATATATATATATTCTAACGTGTGAATGAAGCTTTGCAAGTGAAATCCAAATTTAAAATATTTATATATTCAACATCAGAAACTTTATAGAGAAATTCTGTAGCCTATTATATATTTATCATTTTTAGAGTTTAGGTTTCAGAGAATCGATCTTTCCCTCTCCTGACACCTTTTACTATCACACTGTCACAATTATGTGACCTTAATTAATTCTTAATTTTAATTATCGTTTAGCTTTTCCATGACTGATTTAGTAGATTTGACTTAAACTTTGAGAAGTAGCTTGTAGTGCTAGTATTAGAAATACATTAGGTTAGCCTGCTAAGGTACTCAAAAAGGATGACGGTCTTGAAAATGAACACCTATACTTATTGCTGCTATTCATTAATCACATTTCTTAACAGTTTATCAGAAACCGTAGAAGTTAAAAGTTCATTTCTAAAAGTTCATCTTTCATTATAAATGCTCTTAGCTTTATTAGCTATAATAAAATAAAAACTTATTCAGAATTTTATTTTTTATTACTTGATTTTACTTTTCAAATGTTTTATCGCTTTTCAGTGCAGTAGAAAACCACAGAATAAGTCCAATTTTTTTTTTTAAATTTTACAATTTTGAAGTCATCGGGTGGCTAAAAGAAAATAGGCCTACTGTAGTTTAACATACGTAACATTTTAAATGGGATCAATCTTTGAAATCCAAGCCTTTTAAATATACATTTACAGGGAAATAACATTACAGACTGAAAAATTATTACTCCTCTTTAAAAATTGAAGATCACATTTTTTTTTCCGTTTTTTTTATGGTCTTTAATTATAAATATTTCAAACATTTATTTAAAAACTTTCTATAAAATTATAATTAAAGGAACTTTTTTTTTCATATTTTTAAAAAAGTGGCTCATTAGATGTTGAATTAATGTATTTCTTGTGTCTACCATTTAGGAGTGAATTAAGAAAAGAAATTGGAATGTTTTATAATCATTATGCCATGAATAATGTACAAGATTCGTGTTTACTCCATTCATTCAAAATATTTGAAGAAAAAAAAATAAATGAAATGTTTATTGGGATTTCAAAGGTAAAAAATTACTCACTGTTTAATAACTTTAGTTCTTGAAGTTTTTTAAAAATTCTTCTTTTCAAATGATATATTTCATTAAATAATTTTTTAAATTTTTTATTTTTTATTTTATGTACAATTTTCAAACAAGTCTGTTTTAAAATTGTAAAGGATTATAGGTTAGTTTGTATTTATAATCCTCTCCAGCTCAAAGACTGATAAAAGGAGAGAGGTTTTGAGTTATTGTGTAATGGGATCACGGTGTGGTTATTGAATCTAAAATAAAGTGGGATGTCTAGATAAATAGTATAAATAGAAATCAATGTATAAATAGGGCATATGTATATAAAATAATTTAAAATATATATAGGGCATAGCTATATGTATATATGCAACATAGAAATAGGGCATATTGTGAAAAAGAACCCTCAAGGACCTTGGTTCACTTGGGTTGAGTTTTAGCATCATAAAATATATGTTAAAGTTGGCATAGCATAGTCTAAGAAATTATCTGGGTATGTCAGCCTTTGACTCACATTTCAGGCTTTGGTTAGGTTATCTTCAAAATTGATAACAAATGTTATAAATGTTTTGAGTTATAGTTTCTGGTTTTCCCCTTTTACACTAACAATTTTAAAGTGGGAAAACCCCAAAATCTCAATGTCTGCCAGTGTTGGGCTGCCAAAGTTTTAAAAATGATTCTCTACTTCGTCTTAAAAGTTAACTGTTCTTCATTTTCATGTTTAATCATTTAATCAAAAGTTTTAACTACTGGTTTGCTTTTCTGAAACTTTTTTAGCTACCAGTTTGTGCGAACCAGCGTGAACCAACTCCAGCTCATCACTCTAAATTTAAACTAATTTAT
>JABUQX010045254.1:30000-57500 GCA_015478945.1 Trachelipus rathkii | reverse complement strand
TCTATTTAAGGACATTTTATACACTAATTTATTATATTTTTTAAAAATATAAAAACTCTCTAGAATTAAAGATAATCTAAATAAACTTTTTTATAATACCACGATGAGAAATTTTTTTTTTATTTAGTCACCCCGCCCGACGCTATATAACAGACTGCCGGATATCCGGATATCCGGTTAACTTCCAGCGTGATATCCGGTATCCGGCTAATTCACTATCCAGCCCATCCCTACTTGTTATTCACCAATCAGTCCCTCAGTCGCTCAACGCACTCTTTCAACTAAAATACCAGCATATATCCTCTCTACAACACTCAATAAGCTAATTCCCCTATAGTTCCTCATATCCCCCCCCCTTACCCTTATATAAGGATACTATTACTGCTCTCCTACAATCCTTCGGAACTATACCTTATATAAACGCTTTGTAACACTGCTTCCTTATCCAGTAAACCACATTATTACCTCCAATCTTGATTTATCATTTATCAACTTCTCAATCTACCTATTACCACCTCTCTTCTAATTGCCTCATCCTCAAAATATCTATTTCGTCTTACACCATCAAACTCACGCACATTCACAAATCACTTCTTCATTACTGGTACTATTATGCTGATTTTCGAAGTGTTCTCTCCATACATCATATTATTATTATTATTATTATTATTATTATTATTATTATTATTATTATTATTATTATTATTATTATTATTATTATTATTATTATTATTACTTGTTATTGTTTTTTTATCTAGCTTATTAGGATTAGGATTATTTCATATGTAAACTCTTTTAATTTATGATTTCTCTATTAAATATAAATTGAATATGAAACCTACCACCTACAATACAAATATTCCTTCATGGGCTCAAAGGACGAAAACGTCCCCTTAGTAGCCCCTATGTATTTATTTTTATATTAAATTGCTATTTTTTAATAAGTATTATGTAATACATACCATGGACAGAATAAAGTATTTTTGATTTGATCAGTCACAAAAGTACCATCGCTATTCATTATTCTCTGAACATTCTCTTTACTCTTCTTTCTTAACCTTTCGCACTTTTTTCCAGAAGAGCTTCTTATTCCCTTGTAAATTCTCATTTATCATAATTCTAAACTGTTTATTTACCCTTTTTTTCCTCCAATGTATGCAACTTTTTTTCTTCCTTTTTTCCTCCTTATATATTTTTATATGTCTTTCTTTCAAAACTTCTTCATTGGCTTTTAGCACATTCAAGCACAATTTTTTTTTTAATAAACTTTTAACCGCTTGCATCACCTCTTCATTCCACCACTCACTATTGACATTCTTACTTCCTACTTTAGCACATACACATACTTCTCTTGCACTAATAACAAAGTCTTCCTTCATTTGTGTCCAGATTTGTTCAGTTTCACCTTGCTCACATTCAGCTGATTTATTTTCAAGTGTTCTCACATACTTTTCATTATAACTTTGTTCGCTTAACTTCACGCTTAATCCTTCTCACTTCCTTCCTTATCACTTTCCTCTCCATCCATCTTAATCCTACATAAAACAACATGATGATCTGATATTCCCAACCCACTCAGTGATTTAACATCCATCGCATATTTCAATATCTTCACCAGCACAAAATCAATCATACTTTTCACTTCTATACCATCTCTACTAGTGATGTGCCAGAACTGAATCGTTGGCCAATACCAATACCAATACTCTCATTGATGCTACTGCCAATACCAATACCAATGCAATACCAATACTGGAATTTCAGCAAATACCAATACCAATGGCAATACTTCCCATTAATTTGTTATATTGTAAATTTTTTATGTATGAAAAAGACCACCTATTATTTATATTTTATAAACTTCTCGAACAGAAGTTCCAAGAGCATTCACATATTGTTACTTTGCCTTTTTTTTTTTTTTTTAGACATTATAAGGACTGAACAGTATTGACACATTTTGACCAATACCAATACTTGTGCTAAATGCCAATACCCTTTGGGAGCCAATACCAATACCCGGAAAAATGGCCAATACCAATACTTTGGCGCATCCCTAATCTCTACCTACCCCAGCTCTCTTATGCTAATGAATACTCTTGTGTCCGAAGAGTGTATTACTTACAAACACATCTCTCCCCTCACAGAAATCAATCACCTTCCTACCATTCTCATTTTCTCCTACAGCCCCAAAAGCACCTGTTATACCATCCCTTTTTTGAGCACCTGTCCAACCATTTCAGTTGCCCAACACAATCAATCTAAAGCTTATACTCACCCCTTCCAATACATCATTCAGATTATCCCAGAAGTCACACACTCTTCAACATCACCTCAGATGGATCATATGTTACAACCACACATACCTTGACCTTTTCAAACTTAAATTTAACCACTAGAGAATACTAGTACCTCGCACAAGTAAAATCCACCATAGCTCTATGCTACACTCCTTCTCTCCTCCTCTCATTCCTCTCCACTCCAGCACACACACACATTTCACCCTATACCACTTAGGGTGCTTCCTTTCATCTTTGTTTCAGTCACAGCAGGCAAATCAAATTTACTTTCTCTAAATATATCCATCACCTTTCCCCTCCCCATTTATTCTTTTAACAATCCCTGTACCCAGACAATTCATATACTTTCGCAGAAAGAAACAAGGTTGCTTACATCGGTCACGACCATCTTCGAGGCATGCATTAGCATTCCTCAGCTAGAGATAAGTGGAATAGGTGGAGGTAACCAACCCAGGCTACCATGTCAATTAGTCCGCCTTCAACGACCACGCAAAACCATACGTTGTGAATTCTTTCTCCATCCACAACACAGGATATATGAAGAAAATGCTTTTGTCTGTAATAGTAATATAGGTTGTAGTGATCTGTATGATGAATTACAAGAGTCTATTCCCGTTTTAGAGAAGAGTTGGACATATGAGCGCAAAAGATACGAACCATTGGGTACTGAACTGCATGGACTGATACCAGCACCCCTGAATACCATCTCGTCGTCTTAGTCACTCTACGATACGCAGAACGTGAATGGTATGGTTTATCTTGCACCCCTACGTAGAGATGCAACTGCCAATACAACGAGTAGTTTATTATCTACTCACCTGATCCGATGGTAGGAGGGGGGACACGGATACCTTTTTCGAATTAACTGCGAAGATTACGTTATTGTTTTGGTGATTCTCCCCTCCCCCTCTTTTTGTTCGTGGTTGTCCTACTTTCCCCTTATGTTCGTGAGCATATTATTATTTATTAAGTTAAATTATTATTATGTGATTATTATTATTATGGTATATATTATTATTATTATAGTATATTTATTATTCCTTCATGTTATACCTGCCCTCTCCCAGTTTCTGTATGGCTACCCTACATATCGCTGAACCCTCTTCTGAGAGGTCCGAGTCTCCTGAATCGCTGGGTGTCATAATCAACTGTATGTCTGCTGATTGTTATTATCCATGCCATCCTTGCCCTCTTCCTCCGTGGGTGAGGGGGGTACCAGGTAGAGAAGAACACAGGTTATTCTCGCTCTTTATTATATTGAGAACCGAAACCTTTGCCTAACCACGAGAGGAGGCTGTCTTGCACTTAGGTGTTATCGGCTGCGCTTCTGTATCCTGTGCGTGCATTGCTAATATTTTTCATCCTGAGGATTCTGGACGGTATTTCCTTGGGCTTTCCGTATGGCCACACCCATGCCCACCCGACAGTGTGAGTTCAGGAGGGTATATGATATGCTCTGCCTGTGTCGGCGCGGGTACCGTTCCTGGGATTACCGTTTATTTTCATCATTGTGTGTATTTATTGTGGGAGTTGATGTCATAGGGAAATCTTTATGTTTCCAAAAATAAAGTAAAAACCTTTAAAGACATGGTAGGTAATTAACATAGTCGGGCCCCCCAACAGTTACGACCAGCGACCAATAGCACATTGGGGATGCCCTTATTGATGAAAATAGTTGAAGGTACTCCACTACCCTGATCAAGTAGTCTTAAATTGAACGGAATCCGTTTCCAGACTTACCCGTCTAGACAGCTGCGGGCTATTTATGCCTTTCAGACTAACCTATCACTCCAAAAACTTACGCAGCCCATACCCAAGAACCCCTGCGTCAAGCAGAGTAACTCTTCCTAAAACGCCTAGCGTAAAAAAAACTCCAACGATCTCTTTCTCAGACACCCCCCTTCCCTCCAGGTGTCCCAAGTCTTACTTAGTACACACGTTATTTTTATTTACATTCGACATCATCACGTTCACGGACTTCTATAAGCCAGCTCATCCTTAGTGATGCTTTGGAAGCTGTTCTTCAAACACCTGTGCCACAGGCTACGCAAATGAGGAACGGTTTTATCCTGATCCGTGCCGCCTCTAGAACCCAAAGCCACGTACTTGCTTCTCTATCATATCTGAGGAAGACTCCTGTAATTTCTAAACCCGATGATGTACGTTAACACTTCAAAAGGAACTGTATATGGGCCGGAGTTATGTTCAGATACTTTGAATGACTCTCACTCATTTACGGAAACACAACGTGCCAATCACAGACTTTTATTGGTTCCCTCCATGTAAGGAGCACCCCTCACAACGAACTCTCGTCTCTTGCTTACCTTCTCTGTGCCTTTCCCTCCAACCAAAGTTAAACTTGGTCTTACCATGCAAGCGGTTCGGATCTATGTGTCCTTCCTGAGAAGATGCTTCAAGTGCCATTAATTTGGTCACCCCCAGAAATATTGTCATTCTCCCCAGACCATATGTCCGACATGTAGAAGTTCTCTCCGCCCCAACAGTGAAAAATATCCGCCATTTTGTCCTAACTGCAAGAACTGCCCTTCTTCGCCTTTGAGAAGGAAATCCTTGAGCAATACTCCCTTCAAAAGTATCGTCGTCATGAAGCTACTCGCCATGCAAAGAAGAAGCTGGCAAATCTTCCTCGTTCTTATGCTGTGCCAACGAACAGTGCCTCTACAGTTGCCTTTCTCATTGCCCGTGCGCTGTGCCCGGAACTAGCTCCACTTTCGCGTTCCCCCATTCAGTTGCTCTGGACAATTGTCCTCCCAACTCTCCTACCATGGTCCGCCGGATCACTCGTCGTTCACCGTCGACACATACGACCCTCTCTCATGTTACTCACCTCGCAGAAGTCCATGTCGCTCCCAATGGGATATCTACTGGTTTTGCGTTCATTCCTCATTTTACCAATTCTTCTCACTTCACACGCACCCTAGGATTCTCCCATCTGAACACATTGTGACAGATCTATACCTCTTAGTCCAGACCATAGTTTCACTACTATACATCAACTCAGGTACAACATAGCCTCATGCAAAACCCTAGCGCACTCAAGACTTAGTCCCTTTATGTCCACCAAAGATTTAATTGCACCAGCCACCTTCCTACCATTCACAACTTTTCTACTACCATCATCCGTTCCCTTTTTATCCAACATATATCCTAAATATTTAAACTCAGACACTTGTTTCACTTACTCACCATCTAACATAACTTCACACCACGGACTCCCCTCACTCACTACCATAACCTTACTCTTATCTACATTCACTTTCAAACCCCCTGCCAAACCCCTCTACCAATCCTCTCAAACTCTCTTCAGATTAGCCACACAAAACCAAATCATCCGCATATAATAAGTAGAGCACCCTCCACTCTCTTCCATTCTCTTCTGCCACCCCTACCTCTAATTCTTTCATAACCCCATCAATATACAAATTAAATAACCAAGGAGACATAACACATCCCATCCACACTGCTATAAATATTAAACCAATCACTTTCAGCTCCATTTATTCTTTCACACTTTTCACTATCGTACGAAGTATTTCTTTTAAATTCAAAAGCCAACACAACAACCATATATCACTAGCACCTGCCATAAACCTTCCCTATTAACTCTATCATACGCTTGTTGCAAATCCATAAAACCTGAATGCAATTTATTCTTCTTCTCTCTCATTTTCTCAATCATTTGTTTCAATGTTAAAATTTGATCCACACATCCTCTACCACTTCTAAATGCACCTTTGTTCTTCACCAAACAATCCCTCCAGTCACTTGACGTACTCTTTCGACCAAAATACCAGCCAGTATCTTCCCTACAACATTCAATAAACTAATTTCCCTATAGTTAATAATAATAATAATAATAATAATAATAATAATAATAATAATAATAATAATAATAATAATAATAATAATATAATAATAGCACGTTATTCTATTCTCTACCATCCTGCTCGTCTAATTTAACGGCAGATCTGGTGACGCTGCTTCATATTAACTCTCAACAGAGCTGAATCATTTACTGTCTTCTCAGATTCCTAAAACACTCTTCTCGCTATTCAGAATCGATCCCCTCCCGGAACCCCTTGGTCTCCATAGTTTTTATAGTTCAACAACATCGGTGCCGACTTTATACAATGAAGGTTTTGTAGTTTTGCTGGGTTACCTCTCAGTGGGGGTTGAGGGAAAGAGCAATCCGATAAAGCAGTATTTCAAGTGGTCATGCCCTGGAAATAAAGTAACTTGTATCTCCATCAAAAACTCCAGTGGGGACTTCTTTCCGCACCCAATTACTACGTCACCATAAAAAGTGGTCTAAAGATCTGGTAAGACTGTTGTAGTGAAGACATACGGGGTTCTATATTCCATCTGTTGAAACCTCTCGTGAAGAAGTTGGTCTCTCCCTGTTCACTTGAGCTTCCCCATCTAGTTAATTTTGACGAGTCCATACACCCTTCTTGGTCCACCATATCTTGATAGGATGTCCTGCTTTGGAGACGCTACGTAACAAATATTTTCATTTCATAAAGCATTCCCTATTGAGACTTTTATTTTTTTCCATAACTGAATATCCATACTTCCGATCAAACATTATTTTTTTCGTTCCTATGGAGCTAAACCTACTCCATAAGATTTTAACACGCATGTATCGACACTAATTTCTCTCTATTTTTAAGTTTCACACTAGTATAGTTGCATTTTAGTGAGCAATGCCTGCATTTGTACAGGGACTTAAAAAAGAAAATTAATAAATAAATAAAAATAGCTTGGGATTTCATTGTTCTCAGTGATTCTTCATCCCAAGAAAAATGTTTATGGAAAGTAGTTTTATTCACATAATTTAAGCATAATATCTTAAAATCTCAGAAATTACCGTCACATGCCTCGTTGTTAGTTTCTCTTGCACATTCTAGATCTTATTTATAATGTGTTCTATTTAGAATCTGAAGTTGAAATAATATATAAGAACATAAGAAAATATGAGATAATAAGAATTTACATTGACCTATCAAAGACTGTCCCATTTCAGGTCCCACCCCGTACATGTAATTTAAGAAGGACAGGAATGGAAAAGTCTATGATAGATTTTATAAGATTTTTAAGATATTTTACACTTTGCTGAATCATTATTGGAAAAAAATATATGTGGGTTATTTACAGTAAATTAACATTATAAGGAACTGGATTTGTTTATAATTAAAGCCTGTCTCAATTTATATAGTCTGTATGTGAACATTTTCTGGAATGATGTTAAAAGGTAGTTGATATCACAGTATTTTTATGATTTTATTAATGCCGTTTTGTATATGCAGAATAAAGTACTTTTTTTTCTTATTTTTAGTTAAAACTGAAATTAATTTGGTTTTTATTTCACATTTTTTTGTTTTTCTTTGCAGTGTTAGGACCATGTGAGAACTTAGGGAGAAGAAGATAGCTGCAGGAACTACTTAAAAGGGTTTCCAAGTTTTATAAAATTCATTCAGGATTGACTCAAGAGTTTCTGGTTTTTGAATCTTTTAAATTAGTTGAAAAGTGCCCATTAGAATATATTCCAGAACAGGGCCGTGAAATTGATACCCAAAACACACCAACTACTGATGCAGTTAGCTGTCGAGTGTTGATACCCATTTGTATGAGCATGAACCGCCCATTCAGTTTTTCGGGGGGGGGGGGGCGTTAATTTTTTTTAGATCTCCTCCAACTAAGTTTTTTGGAAAACTACCAAGCTCAAGAGGCGTGTCTCCATTTATGCCTTGAAATTCTGATAGAGAAAATAAAGTTAAGGCCGCACTAGTTTTTTTTGACAACTAGTTTGATATAGTTTTCTAAATAAAAAAGAAAAATAATCATTGTTTCAGTAATTTGTCGGAAATGAACCTTATAAAGTTTCTTTCTTCCTTCATTAGATTTCTTTTGCTGTTTTTTATTTATGCAATTGGAAAAATTTTAATTGCAACTTTATCTATCTCACTAAAAACTATAATTTTAGACCGAAAACCGTTAGATTTTTCAAATTCGATACCGAATTGTAAATTTTTATCCCGTTAATCAGTTAGTCACTGTATACGACGATTATCCTTTCTATATATTTAACATGCAAAATATTTCGATCTAATTTGTTAAACAACAGGAGGAAGATTTTGAAATGAAAAATCCCCCACCTCCCCTTTAATTTCAAATGCAACTTGCCTCCCTCTTCCCAACCTTTCTTTTATAGAACGTTAATAAGTTAGTAATTATGTCATGTGGTGGAAGGTAATCATGATTGCTACTCTTGAAAGGATTCGCATATAATTAGTATAATTACAAGTAATATTAATTATTATTATTAGCAATTTTGGTAGTAGTATTTTATTCCTTGTATTATTATTAGTATTGCTAGACTAGTAATACTTTTATAATTCTTAGTGTAGTAGTAGTAGACTAGTAGTATTTTTATTAGTGCATTACGTTAATTATTATTGTTTTTAAAACAAACAGAATTTAATACACCAGTCCATTTACGTTACTTAAAATTTTATATATATATATATATATATATATATATATATATAATATATCATATATATATATATATATATATATATATATATATATAATTATATCTTTATATATATATATATATATATATAATATATATATAGTATATGGATATATATATATATATATATTATATATATAATATATATAATTATAATATATATATATATATATATATATAATATATATATATATATATAATATATATATATATATATAAATATTATTATATATATATAATGGATGAGAAGGGAACGGATGATGCAGAGTGTAGTAGGAAAGTTGTGAATGGCAGGAAGGTGGCTGGTGCAATTAAATCGTTGGTGAATGTAAAGGGACTAAGTCTTGAGTGGCGCTAGAGTCTTACATGAGGGGTATGTTGTTACCTGTGTTATTGTAAGGTAGTGAGGACTATGGCCTGGAATAAGAAGAATAGATCTTAAGATTCCAATGTGTTCAGATGGACAATCTTAGGGGCATCTAAGGTGTGAAAAGAATTAATAAAGTGAGGAAATGAACGTATTAGAGATGGTGTGGTGTGAGAAAGGGGTAAATGAGAGAATAAATGAAAGTCAATGTAAGGGTTCATCCCCTGGCCAGGTGGGCCACAAACCATGCCCATATACAAAACCCAGCCATTCTCTCCTATGCATTGCACCTTTCTTCTCTGCCTCTGCCAAACTCACATTTCTCTCCTTTCAGACATTCGTTTCACCGACTCAATCCACTCTTCCTCTTCGGTCTCCAGCCGGTCCGGTTCCCAACACACTCACTCACCACTACATCTGCTTAACCAACTAACTATCATTCATAATTTCCACCTGACAAACCATCTCAACATACTTTTCATTTATTCTCTCATTTACCCCTTTTCTTCACATCACCCACACCACTCTCTAATACGTTCATTCCTCTTCTTTATCAATTCTTCTACACCTAGCACACCTAAGATTGTCCATCTGAACACATTGAACTTTTTAGTTAATAACTTCTTTTTATTCCAGACCATAGTCTCACTAAAATACAATAACAACACAGGTAACAACATACCCTCATGTAAGAACCCTAGCACACTCAAGACTTAGTCTTTTGCATTCACCCAGATTTAATTGCACGCAGCCACCTTCCTCGCATTCACAACTTTCCTAACTACACTCTGCATCGTGCCGTTCCCCTCTCATTCACAACATTACCAAATTTTAAACTTCAGACACTTGTTCTAAGCTGCTCACCATCTAAACATAACTCCACACTGAGGAGTGTCCTCAACTCACACCATAACCTTACTCTTATCCCACTTTACTTTTCAAGCCCCTCCTTTCACATACCCTCCAAATATCTCTTATCAATCCTCTCAAAACTCTCTTCAGATTCGCCACACAGAACCAAATCATCCGCATAATTAATATATATATATTTATATATATAATTATATATATATTATATATATATATATATATATATATATAATATATATAATATATTATATATATATATATATATATATATATATATATATATATATATATATATATATTTTTTGGATTCTATGATTATTTAATTAATAAAAATGGAAACCCCCTTTCGGGGTACTTAATACAGCATTTATCTGTAATTAAAGGAGTAAATTAATAAATATTTTGTTTGTTAAATTTATATTGTGTCAGTCCTTATTAATCCTAACGAGACACTGAAAATGTCAGAAATATATGTTGTAAATTATGAAAAAGTTAATAAAAACCGCCTAACCCCCACCAAACAAAATGAAATAGATGGCCTCGAAATTACATATTTCGAAGGGGGGAGAGGGGGTACGATGTTTTTTATTGTCTCAATGAAATGTATTTTAGTTTTGTTATTATAGTTTTAGTAAATTTTAATGGTCTTTATTGCCATTGCTTTTATTGTTGCTTTTGTTATTTTTGTAATTATTATGAAAAAAGCTTACAAATTTAAAATTATTATTATTTTTAAATTATATCATTCGGATTTGATGTCTGAGGCTCAAAGGACTCGCATTTGTTTTGAAAACGTTAGCCTCTTTTGAGAAGTTAGTTAGTTATTCTATATTTAATACTATTTGTATAATTTACATGTTTATTAAAATTGTTAAAATGATATAATACACAAGTATTATTAGCCAGACACCAGAATAATAATAATAAATGTGCCTTTTATCACTTATATACAAAGCACATTTTTGAATGTTTCTGGTGTGTGGCTTATGAGATAAAACCTTCATAGCAAATGTTATAAACCATTGATTATGCATAGTCATAGGTATATGTAATAAATAATAAGGTATATTGGGGGGGGGCACTTGCGTCTTCAAACATTAAAAATACAAGCATAGCACACGAACATTTTTTTACGGGAGCCTCTACTCCACTACCCGTGAGTGTTTAGGAAATTTAATGTTTATTACATACAGTATATCATATTACCAGGTATTATGTATAATCACGGATTTATTACATTTACATAAACATTTATTACATAAACTTTTTGAGGTTTTCATTTTGGAGTGGAATAGTCTGGGATCCCGATTCTTGTCAAGCTTTTGAAATTGTACGATGGCGGTTTGGTCCTGTTTGAAATATGGCTTATAAACCATATTTGACCCTGCTTAAAGTATGACCTATAAGCCATATTTGGTCCTGTTTGAAATATGATACATAAGCCATATTTGGGCCTGTTTGAAGTATGACTTATAGGCCATATTTGATCCTGTTTGAAATATGGCTTATAAGCAATATTTCAAACTGGTCCAAACATCATACGATTTCAAATGTTTGACAAGCGTCGAGAAACGCCACTTTAGTTTTGAAATACTATTCATTTGTAATCACTGTATATTTTATATTACATTATTTACAATGTATTTTTTGTACCAATATTTTTTTAATACAATTTTATCGCATTTTTATTTTAAATCCTACAAAAATTATTTAGAATAGTATTAACTCTCTCTGTCTTTCTAAAATTAATCTTGTTCCCATTTTAATTTTTATATAAAAATAAATGATTAAGTATTGTAAAGGAAATTGTATATGAAGTGAAAGAGTATCTGAAATTTCATCTTTATAAGTAAATTCACTAACAGATGACATGTTTGAAAAGTTGATTTAATTATATATTTAGCTAATTCGGCAATAAGATATTAAAATATTGTTTGAATGAATGGTAGATTAAAGAAAACAATATTTTAGGTACGTGAAAAAAAGTAAAATGTTTGAAAAATTCTTTTAAGTAAGAGTTTCTAGATTTCGTTGCAATTTCATTGGCAGATCGTAAACATTATGGTGGACGTCCAAGAGATTTGATTTAGGCCTATTTTTCATAGAACGATAAGTACGTACCATATAAAGAACATCTAGGATTTTACGCATTTTCAAAGGTGATTGGGACGTTCCATATCCACTTGTCTCAACTGAAATAGCTAGGTTTCATTTTTTTTTTTTTTTTGACTTCTGATTGTTTCAAGAGAGAGAATCTGAGGAAGCTGCACAAATGGTTGTAATATCCTTTACCATTACAAACGAGTCCGGGCCGTGACCAGAATCTCTTGTCTAAGGCCTTGCTGGAAGTGATAGTTTAATTTCGTGACCTTATGATAAGTTGAAGCTTATGGATCACTCCTGTATTTTAAATAAGAGTCATTAGCCGCGAAGCAGTTTTGAATATTAATAGTTTGGAAAGAGGTGCAGAAGGCAGGCCTCAAAAATTCTGAACAAAGCAAAACTTATGCAACTCGTGTTTTTATGAGCGTCTTTTGACGTGTATTGATTTAGAATAATGGTAGTGAAAAATGGTAAAGATTACCGGTGAAGTGTTGTAGATATATCTTTGAACAGACCTCTGGTTTTGAACAATGTTTAAATCACCTATTCTTAGCAAAGACGAGCGATATCATGTTAAAAAAAATAATGGAAATTGCTATTAAAAACTGAAATACCGCCCAAGTTCTATAGGCAAGTACTCTAATCCAAGTCTCTATATTCCAATGCGACAGATCACGTAATATATTCCATAGATTTCATTATGGAAGGAAGACTATGCTTGAAGTATATATAAACATTAAATAAAAATAATTATAATTTTATACCACAAATCTATTGTAAAGATCGTAAGTTTTGGCTCGGATTCGTTGAACAAAGAAAAATATTTCATTCATAACGCTTGATACGAAAGATTTGAGTACTTGCATGGAAATGTAATTCATTGATCATGCCTTTATTATCTGATAAATTTATATATTCACGAAAACGAATACTAGTTAGAAAACTCCTTTTCATTATAGCTCATATTTCCATTGCGTGGTATGTGCATTTTAACATTCATTTCCTATTCTATTCAATGGATTATCATTAGATGATATTGAAGGAACGAGTTTATTCGGAACATCATCTGAAGAGGGTGCCTATCCTTTTTTATTTAATAAATTATTCTGTTGTTCTTTACTGATAATGTCCAACGGAAACAAACATCCCACTTTTTATTTTCCTATTTAGTTTAACTCTTGAATCGTTAATAAATCCTACAGTTCTTTCACACCAAGGATTGCCTGATGAAATACCTTTTAATAATAAATTTTAGTTCATCTCTCTTTGGATTCTTCAATATAATTATCTGAAAATGTATTTTGATTCTCCAAAAATTTTAATCTACCTTTCACTTTATTTTCTTCCTTCTGTTTCTCTTAGATAAAAATAAACACCGAATCTTTATTTCATAGAAAGGGATACTATTGGTTTATTTTTTTTTCCGTGAACCTTGTACATACATTACAACCTCCAATTTCCCTAATCTCTTCTGGTACTTTTCTTATGAATTTTCATCTTTATATAGATCAATAAATATACTTACCCAACGCCGGTACGTGAATCAACTGGTGTTTATTTTATCTTCTTTCTTTGATTACTTTTTTCCTTACCTTCCAAAACCTTTTTGTTCCGTAAAATTATTCTTAAATATATTTTAATATCTCCATTTAAAGGTATATTTGTACTACTACATCTCCGACTGTTAAGCATCTTTTTTACAAGTCTCTTAGCTTTCATATTTTCTATCAAATAACATCTCCCTTTACAAAGCACATTTTTGTCCCCTCACAAAACCCATCCATTCACTCCTATTATGTACCTTTCTTCTCGCCTTTGCCAAACTCTCATTTCTCTCCTCCAGCCATTCCTTTACTGACTCAATCCACTTTTTCTAGTCTCTCAGCCGGTCGATTCCCAGCCCACTCACCACTTTACATCCGCTTAACAAACTGACCATCATCTATCCTTTCCACATGACCAAACCATTTCAATGTACTTTCAATTATTATCTCATTTACTCTCTTCTTCATACCACACAACCCCCTAATGAGGTCATTCCTTTTTATCAATTCTTCCAACACCTAACACGCCCCTAAGATTGTCCATCTGAACACATTGTACTTTAGATCTATATCTCTTATTCCAGACCATAGTCTCACTAATATACATTGACACAGTTAACAACATACCCTCATGTAAGACCCTAGCGCACTCAAGACTTAGTCCCTTTATATCCACCACGATTTAATTGCACCAGCCATCTTCCTGCCATTCACAACTTTCCTACTGCACTGCATCATCCGTTCCCTTTTCATCCAACATATATCGTAAATATTTAAACTCGGACACTTCTTCCAGCTGCTCACCATCTAACATAACTTCACACTGAAGACTGTCCTTATTAACAACCATACCCTTATCTACATTCACTTTCAAACCCCTCCTTTTACACACCATGCCAAATCTCGCTACGAATCCTCTAACTCTCTTCAGATACACCACACAAAGCCAAATCCTCCTCATATAATAGGTAAAGCACCCTCCACTCTTCATCATTCTAAAACCATTTCCTGCCACCCCCACCTCTAATTCTTTCATAACCCCATCCATATACAAATTGAATAACCAAGGAGACATAACATCCCTGTCTCACTCCGCTTTAACATTAAACTAATCACTTTCAACTCTATTTATTCTTACACACGCTTCACTATCGTCGTACATACTTATGATTCCATTCAGGAGCTTACCACAAACACCTGCCATAGAGTTTCCCTATTAATCATATCATACGCCTGATGCAGATCCATAAAACTTAAATATAAATTATCATTCTTCTCCCTCATTTGTTTCAATGTAAAGATTTGATCCACAGAACCTCTACCACTCCTAAACGCATCTTGTTCTTCAGTCACTCGACCCACTCTTTCGACCAAAATACCAGCATATATCTTCCCTACAACACTCGATAAACTAATTTCAATATGATTCCTACAGTTACCCTCGGGTCGGAACTATACCCTCCATAAACGCTTTGTTACACAACTTCCAAATCCAATCAATCAATATTTCCTTTCCGTTCTTGATCATTACACCAGTAATTTCATCTATACCTGCAGATTTACCATTCTTCAACTTTCTAACTCTACCCATTATATCCTCCTTACTAATGACCTCATCCCCAAAATACCTATTTTTTCTTGCACCATCAAACCCACAAACACGTTCACTATCACCTCTTCATTACCAATAGAATATCTCACATTCATCTTCAACAAATCCTTGCAACTAAATCACATCCCACAAAAATGAAAAAAAGCAATCATTATACCCAAACTAAAACAAGGAAAAGACCCCAATGACCCAGCCTCATACCGCCCAAAATCACTACTATCTACACTCGGCAAACTACTTGAAAGACTCATCCTAAACATAATAAACCCATACATATCCCCAACACTCCATTCGAACATGGATACAAACAACAGCACTCAACCACTACAGCCCTTACAAACATCATTCAACCCATCGTCAACGGCCTAAACAAAAAACCCTATCACAAAACAATACTAATAGCAATATATATAAACATAGCTTTTGATACAGTACCCAGACACAACTTAATAGAAAAAAATCATAAACACAGTTACCAAACAACAAAAAAATGGATAGCCAATTTTCTCCCAGGCAGAACAGCCACAGTAAAACACAGAAATGTAGAATCCAAAACAATACACACAAAAAACGGCATATCCCAAGGAGCAATATTATCCTCCACACTTTTCAACCTATACACATCAGACTTACCAACATCAGCCACAACATACGCAGACGACATAACAATAGCAACCACTCGCCAAAACCTAGAAATAGCCACCCAACTAACACAAGAATACATAGAACAAATACGAACCTGAATAAACAACAGAATGACCGCATCTCCTATAAAATCCTCTGCGACTCTAATCACCACCGCCAAACATCTATCCAACACACCAGAATATCCTTCTAAATAAAACACCAAAAATACTAAGTTTAACTATAGACACACATTTAACCTTCTCAAAACACCGTAACATCAGCAAACAAGAAACTAAACATCTTAAAAATAATAGCAAATTCAAACATAAACAATAATAAAGACATAGCAATACCATCTTCAAACAATTCAAATGAGCAATACTCAACTACGCATCAAGCATATTGCACCCACATTTATCGAACACCAATTTAAATAATCTACAACAGCTACAAAACAGAGCTCTCAGAATAATTACACACTGCACAACTACAACCCTACAAAACACCTACACAATGAAACAAATACTCTCCCCATACAAACACACCTAGACATGATAGGTACACAATTCTTTGCAAAAACCACCACTTTCTCATCCTTGCTATCCACATCTATCTAACCCAACAAAACAACGTCTAAAGACTCCTAAATCTTCCACTGCGAATTATTACATAGAAATCTTAAACTCCATCCTACCTCAACCACAGAACAGAACTCCAAACAAACACATCCACACCATGCTAACCGGTAGACATCTCGCAAACCGCACACACAACAATCCACCACAAATTTCAAACGAAAACAACTCTCTCTCTATAGCTATGCAGGCACTCCTAGCTAAACTGAGATGCGGCCACCATCCATCCAGAATTACAGGAATATAGGGCCAGATTCAAGATCGGGGGAAACCCTATCCCCCAAACTGCAGAATGCGTGCAGAAACAACAGAGCATCTACTGCTCCACTGTCCGGACCTGGAGGCCCAAAGAACCTGTGGCATATTTCTTTTTAATCATTATTCACCATATATTACTTATGTCTTTCCTCTTAATCTAACTTTTATTTCAAAACCTTGAAATTTCTACCTACCTTCCAATAACATATAAACTAAGTAACTCTATCGTTATGCTAAACATTTTCCAATTCTTTCCCCTCTCAAAACTGGTACAAGATTTTAATCCATTAACTTTCTAGTCCCACCTTAAATTCATTTTTATCACAGCTTAAGTATATAAATTATTAAGTGCACAAATTAAGTATATAATACGTATTATAAGTGTATACCGTATATTATTTAGTATATCTTGACTATGCTACTAAAGTGAAAGAATAGTAAATAACTTTTCTGGTTTATTAACATTCAATAAACTTAAGATAAAAACTTACAAAATTAAAACTATTTATAATCAAAGTAATTACAAATTTATACAAAAATAATTACTACTTGTGAAGCCGCTTTTCATACAAGAATAAATGTCAATAATAATATTTTTGAGTGGCTGTACAGTTCTTGTCACTGCTCACTGGAAAGCCAAGATAATAAGTTGGGGTACAATATAATAATAATAATAATAATAATAATAATAATAATAATAATAATAATAATAATAATACAGAGTATCTATAAAGTTCCTATCTATTTTTGTAGAGCATCCCATTATTTTGATAATTAAGGACTGGGTTCGATGTGATACCCCTCACCCATAACCCACCAAGAAATCTTCAAAATCGTAAAGCAACATTTTCTAAACCGATTTGCAGATTCCAATTATCTTAAGATTTTCTTAAACCTTCAACAAAATAGGAACTTTACTGACTCCCTGTATACGAGAATCATTTTTAGAAAATCTAAAATGGTTGCCTTCTCAACCATACTGCTTAACAAGTACTAAAATCGTTTAACAATATGACAAAAGAATAATTAATAAAATTCATTAATTAGATAAAATAATAAACTGGACAATAGGAAAAGAAAGGTTGGAGGAAACTAAAAGTGCCTTGTCCATAAAATAATGGCAACATCAACTGGTTTTGGTTTCAATTCTGAAGGGCGCTGGCAAAGTTTTCTTTATATTAGAATTAATATAGCTGGAAGAGTTGCTGAAACCATGTTGGTATTGTTTGATGTTCCTGTAACCTAGGAAAACCGCAGCAATATGTCACGTGATCTCAAGCGCCTTTCTATTGTTAATAAATATTGTTATAACATCAGATTTTGTTTTTTCTACAACTTTATATTTTAACATTTTATTACAAATATATGAAAACTACCCCCGTCTAGAACGCCTCTCATGAATTAGAAAAATATCCCTCAAAATACTAGGAGTAAAGATAACGTTCTCCCCAAATCCATCAACCGGCTACATCTGCATCAATGAGTAAACTTTTCTGGAGGATAAACAATCAAAGGTTCAACTGGTTTCAGATATCTCAACTTCTTGAATCGATCCTGAATAATTTTGTGCAGTTTGGTAACTAAAGCAGGTCCTTGCCACGATCCACTTCTTCCATAAACTTTCATTGGTTTCCTAGTAATGCAAACAAAATAATAGATATTTAAATAAAAAAAAAATAAAAAAAACTTGTACACCAAGAATAAGTACTAATAATAATGTACTACCCTAATATTTAATATTGATAAATAAACTTATTTTCAAGAAAATTCTGTAAATAGTTTTAAAATTTTCTGGAATGAAAAAAAATTTAATAAAAATAAGGAAATTCCCACATTTAGGAGAAAATGGTATTTTTTAGACATTTTAAAGTTTTTATCCGATTGTGATGGGACAAACATTAAAAGGAAGAAATAGAATTTTCAAGTATGCAATCCAATTTTACCTTCCTGGGGGCAAGAATTAAAACTCTGCTGCGAATACTTGGTGGCGACAGGCTTGGGATAGCCGGCCTTAAAGTTTGATTTCCTGTAGTCCCCTCTTAGAAGGGGGTTAATCACGTTGAAAGTTTTTTTTTTTTTTTTTTGTAGAAAAATTTTCCATTTTTGACATTTGACAAAACATCACTCCAACAAATAATTACTTGTTAATCCAATTTTGAATCATTAAAAGAAAGATATTGCCCAATTATTTTCAAATCTAAAATAAAAATTACAATATGTTAAATAGAAAGGAAGTCATTTCCATTTCCAACTTTTTCATACGACATCATCCAATTCTTAACTTTTTGGGCATAAGATATTTGAAATCAAACTATGGAATTACAATTTAGAAACAAAGTGGAAAAGTTATAAGACAGAATTTTGATAACTAGCAATAGGAATTTTAATTGTAGGAATTATAGGAATTTTAATATTTTAATATATTTTTTTTCTTGAGAGAGAGGAGTATCCTACAATGACTCAATAATCATGAAAGTTTGGCATTGAAAACTTTGATCGTACTGTTTAGTCTTGTGTGAAATTTTTTTTCAATTGTGTTTTTCTTCGAAAATTTTAAACAATTTATAGATGCTATGAAAAAAAAGTCATATTTTTCAAATTTTAGTCCATCAAATTGGGCGAAGTTACACACCAAATACTATATAATCATAAGCGAAATAAGCCACCTAAATCTCTGAAATTATTATTATTATTTTTTTTTTTTTTGGTGAAATCCAATTTTTGCCAATATACAACTACATATAAAATTGAAACAAGGACAAATATCAAAATTCTGTCTTCTAATTTTTTTCCTACATTCCTTCTAATTCCAAAGTTCGATTTCAAATATTTTATGATAAAAAAATTTATGATGAATTGAATGAGGTTATAAAATCAACGCAACTTATATTCTACTCAACATAGTCTTTTTTTTATTTCAGATTTTTGAATGATCGGGAGAGATCTTTCTTTAAGTGTTAGATTCATCAAATCAAATAGAAATTGAAGATTTTTTATCTTTGATAAAAAAATGTAGGCTTCGCCTTCAGTAGTGCAAAGTTTGTACAATCATAATATAGCAAAAAAAAAAAAAAAATTAAAGGCTTATATGCCGAATTTGGTACATTTTAAAACAATGAATAAAAACAAAAGTATGGCATTCAAGAAAGGCTAATTAGTGAAAATTTCTATTACAAATCCAGTTTTAAAAATTATATAATTTTAGGATTTATACTTCATGACTTCTTAAAACCGAATTACTAACTATACCTACTAAGCATTACCAGTTTTTTTATTTATACATTTTGATAACTTTGTTTTTAAAAAAGAAAAACAATATAATTTGATTTCAGCAGTTTCAATGAGTTTTAAATTAATGTCCAACCGGGCACCAAATGAATCAACAAGAATTTGACTGACCTTTTCACACAAGCTAAATCAATCTGAATCAATTTCTTTTAGTTGCTTGTGAGGGTTTGTTTAGCATAGATACAAATGTGATTAAGGAGATGGTATTTCGAGGATGACGAAGATATATATAAAACTGTAAGACACAAACCAACGAAATTAATAAGAAAAGACTGGAGAACAATAATTTTCACTATTTACATTCACTGATAACTATTTTCTTTCACAAATAATGTTCATTTTTCTACATCCACGCGGTCAGACTGATGAACCAGGACACAAAAATATTAGTGATGGGACGAATAAAATTTTTTGACGATGACGATTAATTGAAAAAGTATATTTTAAGAATTTCTATTATTTTAATAAATTTAACAAATTTATAATAGGAAAGAATAAATTTTGTTCACTTCTATCTTATTTAAATGTGTAAATACATAAAGAACCGCATTAATACATAGAAAGTTTTTCTGTTACTCATTAACATCTTGGTTTTGTTTCTAGTTTCTATATAATAATAATAATAATAATAATAATAATAATAATAATAATAATAATAATAATAATAATAATAATAATAATAATAATAATAATAATAATAATGGCGTGGTTGAATGTACTAAAAGCAAATGATGAAGTTTCAAAAGAAAGATGCTTGGAATTATATAAGGAGGAAAAAAGAAATACTAAAAGGTGCATACGTAGGAGAAAACAAGAGGTAAATGAACAGTTTGGAAGGAGGATGAATGAGGACATACAAGGGAATAGGAAGCTCTTCTGGAAGGAAGCGCGAAGGTAAGAATGAGAATAAGGGGAATTTATCTGCTTAGAAATAATGAATAGGATGTGCTTTTGTAAACTGATGAAATGATGTGAGGGAGTGTGGAAAGAACACTTCGAAAATGATGACACAATATGAACAGTAATGAAGAGTGATAGGTTGAATGTGTGTGGGTTTGGTTGCGTGCAAAAGGGAATAGGTATTTTGGGGATGAGGTTATAGTAAGGAGGAGGTATGGGTAGAGTAGGAAAGTTGAAGAATGGTAAATCTGCAGGTATAGATGAAAATTTTGGTGGAAATGATCAAAAGCGGAGGCGAGAGATTGGTTGATTTGATTGATTTTGTAGTTGTGTAAATAAAGCGTTTATGGAGGAAAGTTCCAAGGGATTTGGAGGAGAGCGGTAAAGTACCCTTTATATAAGGGTAAGGGAGAAAAGTGGAACTATAGAATTATAGGGGAATAAGTTGATTGAGTGTTGTAGAGGAAGGTATATGCTGGTATTTGGTCGAAAGAATTGCGTCGAGTTGACTGAGGGGACGATTGGTTGAAGAAACAAGGTGCGTCTTAGAGTGGTAGAGGTGTGGGATCAAATCTTTACATTGAAACAAATGATTTGAGAATGAGGGAGAAGAACTATTTATTTAGGTCTTAATGATTTACAACAGGGGATGTAGAGTTAATAGGGAAGCTTTATGGCAGGTATTAGTTATATATATGGTGTTGGTGGGTAGGCTTCTGAATGGAAATCAAAAGTATTGTGACGATAAGTGAAAGCGGTGTAAGGAATAAATGTGTCAATTGGTGATTGGTTTAGATTAATAGCGGAGTGAGACAGGGTTGTATGTCTTCCTTGGTTATTCAATTTGTATATGGATGGGGTTATGAAAGAATTCGAGTGGGGATGCAGGAAATGGTGTTAGAATGATGAAGAATGAGATGAGTGGGAGGGTGCCCTACCTATTATATGTGGATGATTGTTCTGTGGCGAATCTGAGAGAGTTTGGAGGATTGGTAAGAGATTTTGCAGGGTATGTTAAAGGAGGGTTTGAAAGTAAAGTAGTAAGAGTAAGGTTATGGTTGTTGAGTGAGGAAGTGAGGACAGTTGTGAAGTTATGTTAGATTGGTGAGCAGCTGGAGCAAGTGTTGAGTTTAAATATTTGAGGTATGTGTTGGATGAGAAGGAACGGATGATGGCAGAGTGTAGTAGGAAAAGTTGAATGGCAGAAGGTTGCTGGTGCAATTAAATCGTTGGTGAATTCAAGGGACTAAGTCTTGAGTGCGCTAGAGTCTTACATGAGGGTATGTTGTTACCTGTGTTATTGTATGTAGTGAGACTATGGTCTGGAATAAGAAGTATAGATCAAAGTTTTTTTCCAAATTTGTTCAGATGGACAATCTTAGGGCATGCTAGGTGTTGAAAAAAGAATTAATAAAATGAGGAATTGAACGGTATTAGAGGTTGTGTGTGTGAGAAAGAGTAAAGAGAGAATAAATGAAAAGTATGTTGAGAGGTTTCGTCATGTGAAAAAGGATGAATGATATCCGGTTGGTTAAGCAGATGTATAGTGGCGAGTGCTGTTGGGAACCGAACGGCTGGGAGACCGAAGAGGAAAGTGGATTGAGTCAGTGAACGAATGTCTGAGGAGAGAAATGTGAGTTGGCAGAAGCGAGAATAAAGGGGCATAATAGGAAGTGAATGGCGGGGTTTGTTATGGGGCATGGTTGTGGGCCCCACCTGGGCCAAGGATGAACCCTACATTGACGATGTTACCCATAGTGAGGGTCTGTCGTGGTCCCATGAAGCCTCTATGGGTGGAATTTCTGTTCTTGACAAGATTTCTCACTAATTAGATGGTACAGAGGGGGCGGTAAGGCTGGGGCTTTCTTCGATTTTGTCATATTCTTCTAATGCTTTTATTCTTTCCGAGCATGACACACCACTTACCCCACGTCTTGAGGACAAAAGAGGTAGATAAAGAAGGAAAGAAAAGGAAAATATATATATATATATTTAATATATATATATATATATATATATGATAATATATATAATATAAAATATATATATATATATATAATATATATATATATAATATTTTATATAATATATATATATATATATATATATATATATATATTCTATTATATTATATAATATATATATTTTCTTTCTTTTCCTTCTTTATCTTACCTCTTGCCCCAAGGACTGGGGGTAAGGTGTGTGTCATGCATCGGAAATAAAAAGCAGTAGAAGGAAGAATATGACAAAAGGTCGAAAGAAAAAGCCCAGCCTTTACCGCCCCCTCTGTTACCATTAATTAGTAAGACTCGTCACAGAAGAAAATCCACCCTAGAGCTTCATGGGACCACGGCGGACCCTCACACTCTGGTATTCCGTCAATGTAAGGTTCATCCCTTGGCCCCAGGTAGCCACAACCAATGCCCCCATACAAAACCCTCGCCATTCGCTCCTATTATGCACCTTTATTCTCGCATCTGCCAAACCTCACATTTCTCTCCTTTCAGACATTCGTTCCTTGACTTCAATCCACTTTCTCTTCGGTCTTCCCAAGCCGGTCGGTTCCCAAACACTCGCCACTATACATCTGCTAACCAACCGACTATCATTTATCCTTATTTCACATGACGAAACCATCCAACATACTTTTCATTATTCTCTCATTACTTCCTTTCTTCCACACCACACAAGCTCTCTAATGCGGTTCATTCTCATTTTATTAATTCTTTTCACCACCTAGCATTGCCCCTTAAGAATTTGTCACTGAACCACAGATTAACTTGTAGATCTATACTGTCTTATTCCAAGGACCATAGTCTTCACTTAACCATACAATGAACACAGGTAAACAAACAACCTTCATGGTAAGACCCTAGCGCACTCAAGAACTATAGTTTCCCTTGCACACCAACGATTTATTGCACCAGCAACCCCTTCCTGCCATTCCACAACTTTCCTACTACACTCTGATTCATCCGTTCCCTTCTCATCCAACACATAACCCTAAATATTTAAACTCACACTTGCTCCAGCGCTCACCATCTTAACATAACTTCACACTGAAGAATGTCCTCACTCACAACCAATAACCTACTCTTATCTACGTTTACTTTCAAACCCTCCTTTTTACATACCCTGCCAAATCTCTCTTACCAATCCTCTCAAACTCTCTTCAGATTCGCCACACAGTACCAAATCATCGATATAATAGGTAGGGCACCTCCACTCATCTTCCATTTTCCCATCATTCTAACACCATTCTGCCATCCTCCCCACCTCGAATTCTTCATAACCCCATCCATATACAAATTGAAATAACCAAGGAGGACAGTAAACAACCCTGTCTCATTCCCGCTATTAACTAAACCAATCACCATTGACAACATTTATTCTTACACACGCTTCCACTATGCGCAAATACTTTTTGATTTCATTCAGAAGCCTACCACCAACACCATATATCACTAATACCTGGCCATAAAGCTTCCCTATTACTTCTATTACGAGCTTGTTGCAAATCCCATAAAACCTAAATATAAATTTATTCTTCTTCTCCCTCATTTGTTTTAATGTAAAGATTTGATCCACACATCCTCTACCACTCCTAAAACGCAACCTTGTTCTCACCAATCAGTCCTTCAGTCAACTCGACGCCACTCTTTCGACCAAAATGCCAGCATATACCTTCTCTACAACACTCAATAACTTATTCCCCTATAATTTCTACAGTTCCCCTTTTCTCCCTTTACCCTTAACAAGGGTACTATTACCGCTCTCCTTCAATCCCTTGGGAACTATACCCTCCATAAACCGCTTTATTTACACAACTTCCAAATCCAATCAATCACCATCTCGGCCTCCGTCTTTGATCATTTCACCAGTAATTTCATCTTATACCTGCAGATTTACCATTCTTCAACTTTCTCACTCATATATTCCCTCCTACTAATAACCTCATCCCAAAATACATATTCCTTCTTGTTACCATCAAACCCACAGACATTCACTAACACACTTCATCATTACTGTTAATATGTGCAGATTTCGAAGTGTTCTTTCCACACTCCCCCACATCCATTTCATTCAGTTACAAAGGCACCATCTCTATTCATTTCTAAGCAGATTCCCCTTATTCTCATTCTTAACGTTCGCGCTTCCTTCCAGAGAGCTTTCCTATTTCCTTGTATGTCCTCATTCATCCTCCTTCCAACTGTTTCATTTACCTCTGTTTTCTCCTGTGTATGCACACTTTAGTATTTCTTTTTTCCTCTCTTATTAATAATTCTAAACATCTTTCTTCTTGAAACTTCATCATTTGCTTTAGTACATTCAAACCACGCTTTCTTTTTACTTTTATAACCGCTTTCATCACTTCTTAATTTTCCACCATCGCTGTTAACATTCTTACTTCCTACTGTTAGCACATCCACACACTTCCTTTAGCACTACTAACAATTGCTCCTTCATTGCCCCCAGATTTTGTCAGTATCAACCTTGTTCACATTCAAGCCGGATTTACTACGAGCGCTCTTACTACTTATCCTTATTGTCGGCTCACTTAAACATTCTCACTCTTAATTTTACCCACTTCCTTTCGTATCACCTTCCTTCCCATCCAAGCCCCCACTAACTTTAATTTTACATAGAACAAAATAATGATCCGATATCCCATTCCTAAACCCCTCACTGATTTAACATCCAACACATACTTCAACATCTCCCTTTCTCACCAACACAAAAATCAATCATACTTTTTCACTTCGATACCATCTCTACCTACACCAACTCTAGTTATTACTTATGGATACTCTTGTGTGTAAAGAAAAGTATTACTTACACACATCTTTACCTCTCTCTTCACAGAATCAAATCACCTTCCTACCCATTCTCAATTTTTTCCCGCCACCCCAATAACACCTGTTATACCATTCACTTTTTTGATCACCTATCACCATTCCGGTTCCCCAACCACTATCAAATCTGAAGCTCCTATCCAGCCCCATCCAGAGGCAATCATTCAGATTATCCCAAAAAATCGTACTCTCTTCCAACATTTCCCTCAGATGGACCATACGTCAGCAACCAACACTACCTTGAACCTTTTCAAACTTAAATTAAAAACCATTAGAATTCTAGAGCTCACAGCACACAAGTTCTACCAATAGCTTTGTACCACGGGTCACTCATCAAATTGCAAACTCCTTCTTCCCTCTCTCATCGTCTTCCCACAACCAGCACGCACACCATTGTCACACCACACCACTCCAAACTTTACCTGTTCCTTTCATCTTTGTTCAGCACAGCGAGCAAATCAAATTTGCCCTTTCTAAATACAATTCCATCACCTCTCTTCCTCTTCTTCCTCACTTTTTTCCTGAAACATTCCATGTACCCATACGATTCATACAGATTTCGCCGAAAATTAGAGGTCGTTTACGGCGATCACGAGCCTCTCCGAGGTTTGCATCAGCATTCCTAGCAAGAGATAAGTGGGTAGTGTGCAGCAACCCAAACTACCCACCGGGCCCCTTAGTCGACTCGTACGACACGCAGGACATTACGGTGTGGAATTTCTTTCTCCCCGCACACCAAGGATTAGAGTAGTAAGGGATGCTGTAAGGTAGTTATTCTAGAAAGTGGGTGTGTTACTGTAATCATGTTATATGATTATGTGGATGAAATGGTGTTTCGTAGTATGTTGCCTGGGGATGAAGTTTGTTTTCCAAATATGAACGAAAAAGAGAAAAGTGCACCATTAAAAATGGAGGTAATTTCAACACTTCGAATGCGTGTACTTCCCCTATTATTATATATATTTATATATATATATATAATATATATATATATATAATATATATTAATATATATATAATATATATAATATAATATATATATATAATAATATAGATATATAATATATATATATATATATATATATATAATATATATATATATATATATATTTTATATAAATATAATTTTTTGTATTATATTATAATATATATATATGATATAATATAATATTATATATATATATATATATTATATATGGTGTGGAAAAAAAAATCTTTTAACATCTTGAATATAAGTTTGTTTGTTTTTTTTAAATCTAAAAATATTAAACAATATCACAGTAAATGTTCAAAATATCCATCCTATAGCTAAGTAGTTTTATATGTTTTTTTTTTGTGAAAATTAGGAGCAAAAAACATCACCATTTATCCAAACATGGGGTAATAGGTAACCATTCAGGGGTAAAATATGATCACCCTTTTACTCCAAAAAAAAATAAAAAAATGGTTGTACATTTTCAAAATAATTAGAAATAAATAAAAAATAAACATTTTTCATTGTAAATCAAAATATTTCCATATATATATATAAATAAAATTAAATAATAAAATAAATAAAATAAAGGTACTCACCTTTTTAAACAACATTTG